>CAAKHD010011686.1:0-27333 GCA_901007705.1 Fistularia tabacaria
TGTGTGTGTGTGTGTGTGTGTGTGTGTGTGTGTATATATGTATCTTGTTTATTTTATATAGTAAATTACAATAATAATCCCCTGTAAATGAAGCCTCACCCTTGCATAGATGCTGCAATGTTTTTTTTCCTCCTGCATATCTGTTCGTATTGTTTCACAATTTCTCTATTTCTATATTTTTAATGTTAAAGGCTTCTCCTTAATTATCTGTTTATTTAGCGAAACAAACTAGCAAGAAATAGCTCTGTAACCTCGTCATGTCTGACCAGCCAACAATTCGGGTATTATTGCGTTCCCAATAAGTAAATAGCGCCGATGTACCTTTTGTTCTCTCAAAACTCATGATTGACTCAGTTTCCTCCGGGATCAATTAAATATTTCTAATTGTGATTTGAAGTATTCTTAGTGAGTGTTTCACTGCTGTCAATCAGGCTCTCTGCCTCCAGTCCACTATATAAAAATGTGTTTGAACTCACCAGGATCGCAGAGAAAGCCCCCTCCCTTGCCCTGACCTGCGTTTCAAGAATCAAAGCTGCATGGTGTAAAGGTGCATCGCACCCGGGAGTGTTTGTCTTGGCTAACACACCCACCTCTAAACGGATGCTGGAGTCATTCAGAAAAAAATGGGGCCTTATTGAAGTAAAGGATGTTGCGTGTGTGTGTTTGTGTGTGTGAGACCTGCCCATGCATACAGATCTATCTTTGGTATCTTAAGCTTTAGCACCTTAAAAAAACACACACATTTTGAGTTTTAGGGTTGTTTCGCATTGAGGGATTACCTCATCTGGCAACAACATGATGGTTGGGTGAGTGTTTGGATGCGACCGTTACCAGCATGGACACCGATCGTGTAAAGCGGGGCGAGAGCTTGTCTGCTTGTTGTGTCAAGCTGCTGATGGCTCATGAACGTTGCTGCGGTGCTGCCAGCCCGCGGTACACCTCAACAATCTCGTCCTGCCAAAAACCACCGTGCTCTGCACTTTCCCATTGGTCAGACGGTGACTGAAGCCCCAGTTATGTCTGTGCCGTGGGACATGAAAGGGCCTCTGTGGGAAAGTCAAAAAACACCTAAGAGTAAAGCAGAAAGAAACGAGATGTCCATAAGAAGAGAGAAATCAACAAACAAACCCCAAACTAAAAGGCACCACTGTTGGCTTTAAACTTGTAGAGGGTTTTTTTCTGAATAATGTGGGCCTGTGGGGCTTTTGATACAAAAACCTCATTGTAAACTCGGTTTGACCCTTGAATGTTCCTTTGCCCCGCTTAGTTAAGATCTAGGCTAGCTTGAAGCTGGAAATTTCCTATGTAGATATTGGACAGGAGAGAATAGTTTTTGAACAGTGCTTAAAAAACATACACACTTCGCCGTGTGAGGCATTAAAAACACCCACGTTCAGGTTGCCATTTGTTTTTGGGGGGGCCGTCGGAATCTGAGGGAATTAACATTTCTTTGAAAGTTTTGCACTTCAAACGTATTTTCAGAGACGGTTTTTCATGACACATTGCTTCTTTTTTCCAGTTTCCAAAGCCTACGAGCCGCCCAAGACGTGCAGCTCGAAGCAGTTTGTGTGCAACGACCAGGTGACCTGTATCTCCAAGGGCTGGCGCTGCGATGGAGAAAAGGACTGTCCGGACGGCTCAGATGAATCACCAGATATCTGTAAGTCCCGACTCCCTTAGCTTCCACTCAGGACGCTCCAACCTTACGCCGACCTGACTCTCGCTTGTGATCAATCCTCAGACTGTCACATTGTTGTTTGCTTTATAAGAATACCAAGACGGCAGATTTGTGACAAGTGCACGACGTTCAGACGGTTTTCATTCTGAATCCCAGGCCTTGTCATGCCATTTCTATGTAGGACGCATGCTCGCAGTGTGAGTCCCGGCTGCTCTGTAGAATTATGGCTCTCATTATGTGGTCATGTTTAGACTGTTAAGTGTCTGTTCTTGTCTGGACTCTTCTGTCCCCGTAAGTCACCCGCGCCTGGTCGTCTCCCTGTCCACCCGTGCCACCTCTAACCCCCCTTGTCCGTTCCTCTAAGTTTATCCTCAGACACTAACAGGGATTTTATTGCGGTGCCACATCTTACATGTGTCAGGCCACAAGCATGCTCACAATATTCTGGCATGCAGAGACAAGCAGCTGACATCTAGCATTAAGGGTCTCTTTACGGTGTGTGAAAAGGGGCCTTTTTTTCAATAGCAGTCTAGCAATTTCATACTGTCCTGAAATGGGTGGTGGATTTCCTGTTGTTTTTTTTTTTTATTGGGTTACCCCCGTGCACGCTGCAGAGGTGGGATTGTTCATCGTAAAAAAGTGGAACGAAGGAAGTTATCAAGTTTTGAAAAATTGCCCAGTCGCTTTGTGCTGAGCGGAGTTGCTCTAAATCCACCTGTTTCTAAATATATATTTACTTTTGCAATCCGCTGTCACTTGCGATTTCATGACAAAAGGGCGGTAACTACAGAGAAGTAATTGCAAGAGAAATAAGTGTGTCAAATAAGGCTTCAAAATTATTTTCGGCAACCATTCACCTCCAGGTACAAGCGATAAAACTGCCAAGTGTTTGATGTGCTTAAGGCTTGAATGTCAGTAAAATCCTCCACGCTCATCTGTGAAGTAACAAAAGACTATTGTGCTGGTTGATTTGTCCCAAGCTGCTCTAAACTGTACGAAGTATTACTTCTTCAATTCCCCGCCGCATCTGAATTTAGCAGGAAACAAATGTTTTGCATTTCCTTGTTTGTTCCTTGTCATTAACAAGGCTAGTACACACACCTCTGCATGCTCTGTCATGTGACGCTACTGCCTTTCTTGCAGAAATGGGATTCAATGTCTCGTTCTTTCGTAAAAATGTTATAATTTCCAATGAGCCAGGCTTCGGTCGGCTGAAGTTGTATAATCAACATTATTTAAAACCCATTATCTGCTGACCTGTGTAGCTTTTGCTTTACCAAAACATGATTTCCCAGAAGTGGCGTCTTCCTTTAATGATGACCTCAGTGAATTGAGTGGCTGAGAGTTTGGCCCACCATATGAAAGCACCTCCCTTCACCCATTTCTTTTTGCGCTTCGTTTTGCTGCTTAAAACAACCATGGAGTGCTTGCAAAATAGGGAAAATAATCCATTTGTGTTTTTAAACTGACACCAAAGTGTGAGCATAACAGGAAAATCACTAAACAAAACACTCGCGAATCAAAGACCCGTGTAGATTTCTGCCAAAATAACTGACCCCGTAGCGACCGTCCATCTCCGACCCCCCCCTCAGATGTGGACTTGACGGTATCATGTTCCTACGGACGTCCAGTAAAGCCGAGTCCAAGTGGCTGTCAGTCAGAAATGAATAAGAGCTCCTGATGCGGTGCCTCTCCGGGGGATCAGAGATCACTGATAATTAGCTTAAAGGCTTGAGCACTTGCCCTTTACACACTAAAATTCCTCCAGATTGCCGAAATCTTTTAATAACATTATGCACTTAGGAAGATAAAATTTCCAAATCTGTTTATATCTTTCTTGGAACATTTTTTTTTCTTTAATATCTGTAATTTTCTCAAACATTTCAAAGCAGACCGCTGACCCTCGGCCTGCATTTCCTCTGAAAGAACTACAGTAGGTTTTGGCATCCTGCTTTTCCCACTAGAATTAATTGGTATTTATGCATGATATGTGTGGTTAACCTTCGTTAAGTACTTTTCGAATTCACCGACATTGTCGTGAATTTCCCTCACCGTACCGACGTTTCCTTTGTCATGATTAAATCAGCTGCAAACGCGTCACCATTTGAGTATCAAATAGCTGCTGTGGTCATCGGTGCTTTGAAACGAGGTATTTCGAAATCGCGTCTCATTCCCGAGAGACAGGTGATAACATCTTCTCAATCATCATGCTTTTTTTTCTATTTCGTAATCTACAATGATCGCTTGCTCTCACACATGTTACTGCTCCATCTCCTAAAAAGGCGAGAACTTTTCGCTCGTGTGACATCAATATTCTAAATAATCTTCCCTGTTGCTTCACAGTTTCTTTTTTTTTTTTCCCCCTTCTAAGCGCTTGAAATGAGTGAATTTTCCGTGGCACTTATGTAATTTGGTGACAGAGACAATGGCGTGATTCATCTTCCGCATGGACAAACGGAGAGCGGGATTGTGCCAGAACATTGCGATGTGTTCTGCTCAATTACCCGCTTCCCGTGGACTCTGCTCTGCCAGTCATCGAAGTTTAGTTAAGGTGCTTCTCCATGCGAGCGGGTCTCCGAGTAAGTCATGATAACTATCTGTTATTGCAGTTAACACACTTTTTTTTCCTGTTTGAACCGCAACGTTAACAGGCCCAGTCAAAGGTGAGGAGCATTTTAACTGTCACGATGACAAGCAGCCATAACCTGATTCTGTACAGCAGTTAGGCCGATTCGTCCGTTCTGTTGGAGGAGTGTTTTGGAGATGAGGACACGGGGTCGAACCACGGCGTGAGCGGCGGAGGAGGGAGTTTAGGGAAAGACATCTTTGAAGGCTATTTAAAATCTCGCCCTGACTCAGAGAAGAGGAATAGTCTCTCTTTTTTTGAAAATAAAAATATGCTGGCTTCTCCATTTGCACGCTGAACCCTTTTGCAGGTCTCTGGCCTGGTTTCCTTTCGTTTCTACCAAAGTTTCTACGTTTCTAAAAGCACCACGGGAGCAAAGGTCGTCAACCGAATCACAGAAATAAAGGCAGGCTGAACTTGGTAGAAGTGGTCAGGCCTCTTGGTCAACGGGAAAGCTCTATTTACAGTGTGTTCTGATTTAACACAACACGTGTTTGCACAATTCTACCCCATGTATCCCTGTTACTGGGAATAGGTGTGGTGTGCAATTCTGTGATCTAAGTATTATCTCCAGTTGCTAATTAATAGTTTACAAAGAGTAGGCAGAGATTTCGCAATCGTTATTTTTCACGTTCCACTTCTCTTCTCCTCAACAACCCTTTCATTTCTGTCTGTCCTTTTAATCTTGGTGTGGGACAAACTCAAAATAGGCTCCTCCTGTAAATGAGAGACAGTGACATGCAGGAAGTTCAATATGTTATGTGAAATATTAAGTCTGATAAGATATAATTTATATATTTGCATATATGTAGGAGCGGGATTCTATTAAAGATTTTAATCAAATTATTCAAATTTGTCATGTTTTAATCAAATTAATCAAATTTAAAAATTTGACACCATTAAAAAGAATCTGAAGTTTGTTTGATGAAAGATATAATATACATGAGCTGAAACATCCAAATCTTGTTTATTTTCCTATCAGTCAAGGGCACAGACTGTTAGTTGATTGCAATAAACAGCACATTTATGTCTCTTCAGTATGATCATCCTCGTACAGCTGCTGGATTTCTTTTGGCATGGACTTTCTGGATCGTAGTTTGTATTTCCTGTAGCCCCCGATCTTCTACAGCGATCTATCTCGCCAGTGGATTAGTTGATTTATCCAACGCTGACTCGGACATCGCGCTTCTGAATTTGAACCCTGAAACGTGGTGGAATGTTGACTGTGGAAAACGCTACCTACTCGCATTAGCAATGCTGTTATCCTACACAGCAATGTTAGCATTTGCTCCGACATGTATAACTTTGAGATGCTAACAGAGGGTGGAGGTGCTCCTGTGATACGCAAACTTCTTCCAGCATGTAGTGCAAAGTTCAGTGTTTCTCTTAAGTTTCTTTTTTCATTTCTCATCAACCAGCGTAGCTTCATCTGCCCCAGCCTTTATGCTGTCACTCTTTGCAATTTGACCTCCTGGTAGCAATGCACTTAGAGATGCGTGATTAAAATGTGTGAATATTCTTGTTGTGATTTTTTTTTTTTTTTTTTTTTTTCTTCCTGGAATTGATAAATACAAAACAACACGATAAAGTCCAAGCCCTAGTTACTGATCGGACTTTTCAGCATGATTCTAGCGGCTTGTATCTGCGCTGCTTTTTCTCCTTCATCCAAAAATGAAAAAGCTGCCATAATTTTGGTGTCAGGTGGAGCTGCAATGTCCAGCACTCATCAGACTCACAGGGGAGGGGGTCATGTTGACGTAGAACAGCCCGTTTTTAGCATTTTGAATCAGGATGTCAAGGGAAACAGTACAAACTGTGGCTTAAGTTTGCTTGGGAACCGGCAACATATGGCGGGTCAAGTCAAATCCATTTTTTCCTCTACCCTCTGTTTTGAACTTTTGAAGAATTCAGTCCTTATTCCTTTTTTTAATCCCTATTTCAGTCACTGTTTGGTTACATTGAGGCCACCATTATCCATGTTAGTGTTTAGGGGGTAAAAATAAAGTGAACATTTCACAATGCTCTCCCTGTGCCGCAAAGCCTTTGCTTTTCGCTGCGTGACATTGGTCATCGAAAGCCTTCCGTGGCGAGCTTGGCAGCTCTGGCCTGATCGGAGCGAGTGTCTTAACTCTCATTGTAAATGTACGACGGAATTGCGGTTGAAATTCAAGATGCAATAAAGAGGCTCGTATTTATATACTGTCATTGGCATAATTGAAACCTGGAAAAGACTATTTAGCCGAAGTACTAGTTTGGTGTCAGCTAAATGCCTCCTGTTTCGTTTACGATGATCATGAATTCACTCGCTGCCAGAGAGAGGGTATAATAAAAGTGCACTTTTGTCTGGTGAGGATCTTTGATGTACATGTCTGGTATCTCGCTGGAAGAAAGCGCGCTCCTCAGTATCGTACTGTTTGGAAGCCTAATTGCCCGTCATCTCCGAAAAACCGTTGGCCCGGGCTGTAATTATGTCGAGGAGCAGCAGACAGACTCCTGTCACAGTAGCAAGGTTGCAGCGTTAAATCACAAGTCATTAAACGTGTTGAGCTTCAGGTGGTAGATGATGTTTATTTGGGGGGGGGAGGGTTGACGCAGAGACGCGTGCGCTCATAGAACAATCGTCGTGAATAGATCGGCCAGATGGACAGCCATCCACCCCCCGGGCCCTCGGGCAACCCCTCGCTCGCATTCAGCCGCCGGCGGGCTGCCTGTACAGGCTCTTGTCTACAGGTGTGACCCCCGTCGTCCTCCCACCGCATGCCTCAATCAGTTTCAGACCAGCCATTTCACCTCAATTACATACAAGTTTAGAGCTCAGGAAGTGAGTAACAAGCCCCCCTAAGGCCAAAGTTTATGCTCTTTATTTTCCTATGACGGCGCTCTGTGCAAGGCCGCCGCAGGAGCCTTTTCCCTCTTTCTAGTTCGGACGACGTAATGAATGAAACGGTGCTCAGGCTGGCTCTACGTGGCTATTTTTTGCTCTTCAGTTAACAAGCAGCACGCTGATGAGATACAAGTCAAAGAGATGTGTAGTCAGGCTTGTGGAATGTCTTTCTGTGTTGAAGTGCTGGGTTATATAACCGTCCAGGTTATTATGAGAAGCATTTTCAAATAGTGCAGTTTAAGCTCTGCGTTTCACTGCGCAAATATCGTTACTTTACCTCGTGGACCATTTTGGTCTTTTGCCGTTTCGGTGATTTTGAACATATAGCCTGACGGTAATCCTGGAATGACATAGTATGATTATTTGTTTATTTCATTTTAGACTTTTCACTCCAAATACTACAATAGGGCTATGATACACGCAAAGCAAAACAAAATAATCTCACAAAAAGCACTGGATGGAGCGACGGGGGTCCTGTTGAAACCTGTTAAAACTGTACTTCTTGATTTCACTACAGTCTAATCACAACAAATCAGATCATGTCTCATGAGTCTTTTCTTTTCATTTTTATATGTATTTGTATTTTTTTTTTCTTCCCTGAAGCCATGCAAGTCCAGTTTCTGTGTTTTGGTTCCTGTTGTAATTAATCCTTGCCAGGCAATCGAAAAATGTGGGCAGGTTTTGCCGGCGGTGGTGATGAAGAATGGGGTGTGTGCTATTTCTTATTTTTTTTATTTTTATTTTTTTAACGGAGGCCTTTACAAATACTGGATCTGAAGATTGAATCAGGTTCTCGACTTTAATAAAAACTGGCTTCCCGGTATCCCAAGTCTGCATGCAATTACAGTTCTTGCATGAACCACATTCATGTGGTTGAACCAGCGAATGGGAGCAGATGTAAGGATGCATGTAAACACTTTCTCCGTCATGAGAAGCACTTGCCACGAAGGAATCCCTTTCAACGTCAAAAAGCTTTGGCACCAATTGTCCGCCCCCCGATTCTTTGTTCGACTTTTTAGCTCTCGATTTAGCATGAAAAAGCAAGAGGACTCCCGAGCGCCGGGCAAAATGCATCTCAGTCATGCAAATAAAGTCCCTTTCCATGCTGGTACACAGTTGAAGGGAACAAAACAACAACCCTAAAAGGAGGTAACATTTGGAAATGACAAGCGGCTCATTTTGTCACCGCTCGTGTATATTTACTGAAATAAATCCGTCTCTCATTGTTGCTGTTGTTTAGGATTGCCGCTTCATTGTGGAAATGAGATGCTGGAAAACACGTTACATTTGAAACAGGAGTACAGAAATCCAGACCTGCCAACGCATCTTGAGTGAAACCTATCATTCAAACAATGCGGTTTAGGTGTCACAGTTTTTTGCAGAGGAATTGAAAGCTCCTTCAAAGAGAACACTTAATGTACTAATACTGTGCATCTAAAAATAGACCACGCCCACACACACATACACACACACACACGCACACACACACACACTAGTGGGCACTGTGACCTGGGGCTGAGCTGGTCTGATGTAAAGATTGAGTTATCATCTCCATGCAGCTGCGGGAGGTGGCCACAGGCCACACAACATGGTTATCTGTTTATCTCCTGCCCTTGAGCCCCCTCCAAAAATTGGCCTGGCCGGGCCATGTCTTTGTCCGGCCCATACGAATGTCACGCCTCAGCGGCCTCTCCGAGACAACCATGAGGCTGGAGGTGGTGGAGAAGGGATGGAGGCGGACGGCGGCTGGAGAACGGATGATCCAGGAGATAGGCGCCGGGCTCTGGAGCGAATGAGCAGATTAGCATTAAGCACAGAGAATGGAGATGAAAATGGTTTTGTGAGATTTTGTTCGTTTTTCTGAGGAAAATAGACTTTTGCAGTTAAGGTGTGTGTGTGTGTGTGTGCGGGGCTGGGGGGGTCCTTTAACAGATGGTAATCAGTCCTGTACCGTAATAACCAGGGGCTCCAGGCAGGGAAGAGTAGGTCGTAGTTGCAATGGTTGACACACAGCTTCCACAGAGGAAGGAGCAAAGCCCAGTAAATCCCTCTAGTCTGAGGCCCTGAGCCCTCCTCAGCCTCACCGGCCCATCAGCACACAGAGGACGCCGGACTTTCTCACGCCACACAGGCGCTATTTCCCTTTCTCTGCAGTCTCCTCCATGCCCTGTCTCCACCTTTACCATTTTCTGTCTGTTGTCTGCCACCCCCCTTCCCTTCTGTCTATCCAAAAAAGACACACAAGCCAGACTTCAGTCATCTTTGCTCTTTGTTCCTCATATCTCATCTCCAGTATTTCCTCTTGTGTAATCACCGCCGCTTATTCTCCCTGGTCCTAGATATGCTTAGTCTGTCTTTAACCGCGTTACCATTCCGGGTCGTTCATTACAGAGACGTTCAGATCGCAAGTGAAGCCGAAGACTGCATCCCGTTTATTTATGGCAGCAGGTTTAGCCGCCCGTTTCCCTGAACAAGGACGTACACGAGTGGAAAAGATATGATTCGCAGTTTCACTCAATGTGATTCAGGCATGAGAGATGCTGTCGGACACTTGAATGAGTTTTTCTCAATTATTAGATAGATGGCAAAGCAGTGGATAATGCAGCGGAGGGCTGGTTATTTTCCAACTGACCGATTTATAGGAACTTATATCACAATATCACCACTGATGTTTCATAGTGAAATGTTTAGGTTCGGCCCAACATATAATATTGTTGCCGACTTCACACTCAATTTGACTACCGTAAATCATGTTATTCATGCATATTGAGCTTGTAACTTTTTTATTTTAATTTGACAACAAATTTTAATTTTGTTTCAGCAATTGCAGGATTATTCCAATATTCTCAATACGGCCGAAGCAACGTTTCTTGCAAATGGCTCAACACTAGTGTTTCCTAACTAGCTTTGCAGAATTTCGCAAATAGGTATCCCTGTCAGAGTCTTACAGTGAAAGAATCGAACACTGACCTGACGTAAACAATCATTTTTAATTTGCATGAGTTAAGTTTTGAGAAAAAACCTTAACAAAGACAAACAAAAAACATGAATTTTTTAAATTGAGACATGATTTGTTCGCAGACCGCCATGTCAGGATGTTTGCACCAAAACCACATCACAGCTTCCCCTCTGAAGAACTAATGCAAAAACGTGAAATATCCAGCAGAAGCGTGTGAACTGTAGCAGCTCACCTGTGAGATGCGGCTTTCGGAGACTCCTAAAAGGGTCTGGATAGTACATTGCATAACATTTTTTTTTATAATGAGTATCATGATCCCCCCCCCCCCAAAAAAAAATACCCTGCTTCCTCGGTGTACTGTGCTGCAGCATAGTGTGATTTCGGAGGCCGGGACGGCCTGAGCTGTCACCCTGCGCCACGTATTCATTCAAGCTGACAACGGGCTTTATGGGAGTTAGTCGGGGGGCTGCCATGGAGCCCAGAGAGCAGGAATAAAGGCAGGCTTTTATGTCCAGAACAAAAGAGCAACGGGGGATCCAAATTTAAGGTCAATGTATAACTATATGGCACCAGAGGCTCGGGGGGAGGGGGAGCTGCAATGGTAGTGTTTGCTGGGAAGCACACCGTGCTCCCCCCCCCCCCGGTCTTTTTTAAATGCAACAAATCTAATGACGAGTGTAAGTCAGAGCGGATATTGCCACACGCAAGTGTCAACGGCAGGCTGTATTCGTGAAACTAACATGACAGGGTGAGCACGCAGCTTGACTCAGGGGAAATGTGTAATATCACCACAGTCATGTTTTTTTTGTTAGGATGTGTTCAAAGTGAGTCATGATATTCTGGACAATGACACACAGTTCAAGTATTTGGTTTTTGTTTTATTTGTCGCTGATGAATCAAATGACCAGCTTATGAATTGGTGATTCATATGTCAATTTTTTTAATCATTTTCATTCCCAAGGACACGCGTTGTCCTCATCGTGCTGTTTAGCACTTTAATGTAATCATTATTCCCACTTTTTTGTTTAAGAAGTGCGAGGGTTGCGATTTTCTCCATTTTCCCACGTCTAGGCCGAAACCATTTGTGCCGCCTTGACATGTAAAAACGCAGAACCTGCAGAAAGGCACTGTGCTTACCTCACTTTACATTGTGGTACTGCATGTGTTTGCCTGGACTTGATGTAAAGATGCGGTCTAAGAAGATTATTTTTCTTAAAATACGTTTTAAACAGACGTTCAAAGCGCTTCAACGAATGGTAAACACCAAAAGTAACACAAGCTCTGGTGGAAATGTAAGCCATAGGGTGATAGATCTTATCTTTTTGTCTTGTTGGAAAAGCTCCTGTGGCTTTTTTTTTTTTCTTTCTTTTTTTTCTTTTTCTTTCTTTTAAAGCTGAGCGCAAAAAGGCACGTTTGGATCGAGGTGAGAGAGAGAGAAAAAAAAACGCTGACCGCAGAATTGTTTTATGAATGTGACAGCAAAAGCAAGGATGACTATATTCTTACTACTTGTCTATAATTTATATTAAATTCAGGCTTTGCGTTTGCGGAGCAACCCCGAGGACAGCGGTTAAGCGTTTCATATTTTCAGGTTGTCTTTTCACGCAGCGGTGTAGCCGCAGAGATGACAATCACAAAGAGGGGAATGACACTGTAGCTCGGTGACTGTAGCTCGATTGGTATAGCCGACGCCTCTCTGAGGTTGGCAGTTTAAGGCTGGTTGACACACTGGGGAGTTATTTTTCCTTTTTTTTTTAAGTCTACCAACTCAGCTACAGGTGAACAATTAATGCATGAGATATTTTTGTGTTTTATACCCCTATCAGCCAAATCTGATTGCCGAAATAGAATTAGTTCAGAAAAAAAAGAAGGGTAGGTTGTGCTGATTAGGTTTTTTTTTTAAAATCAAAAACACATTGTGGCATTGTCTTCTAAAAATATTTATAGAATCTCAAGCTGCAAGGGCAGGTAGGTTATCCATTCCGATGCTAATGCTGTCTGTATTTCTTCCAAATGAGCACATTGGGGGAAGGGTAGCTCTCACGTGCTCGAAGGCGAAGCCCCCTCGACAAAAATGAAATGAAGCGTACCTTAGAATATTCTTCTGAAGTTATTTTCCCGGAAGTTTCCACAGTAACACCCCCCCTCCCCCCTGTTCCTCTGACCGATGCTGCAGGAAATGGATTGTGCCTTTTTAAACGGGAGCTTATCGTAACCCTCTGCCAACAACTTCCCAGAGGAGTCAAAGGGTTAATCTGTATTTTTCCCACCTGCAAAGTTGGATTGTTTAAGCTTCTATATTCTTTTTTTTTTTTTTCTGTGCGTTTCTGCAAGGTGACCCGTGCCTCTTTTGATGACTTCTGACCCGACAGCACCTTCTTGGCCCTGTGCCCAGCTTTGCTGGCGGCTGTGCGTGCATTTCCGGCAAACCCGCTGCGTTGGAATAGATGCATTTTTTTTGCGCCGGTTGGAAAGTAAACTTTAAATTACTGTTACTTCCCTCCCTCGGTGACAGCACTTGTTTCCTCAGATAATGGAACAGGAACGCACAAACTCACTGTCTGCAAGGACATTCGCTAAGTATCTCTCCATCTTGAATATTTAAGGAGGGGGGGGTAATGACATATCCTGGGAATGGCTGGGTTTTCAATTCCAGCCTGCAAGGAGGTTTATTCCTGGTATTGCAGTTGATGTAGAAATCCCCAGGTTGGCAGTTTATTGAATGTAAATCAGACTGGCTTAGATGCCGGGGCTGTAGGAGGGCTGCTAATATACTAGCATATCCCAGCTGGGAGACTTGCAATCCTCCCCCTCTAAGCCCGACGTATTAAAGCTAATTCTTTGTGAATGTGGCACATTTTCTCCACCGACTTTATTTCTTTATTTTTATTTCTTTCCCTTTTTTCTCTCCACCCTCTCCTTGGGATCATCGCAGAAGCTCTCGTCAGTCAGTTTCGTGTTATTCCTTCACCTGCGTTGCATTTTTTCATTTTTTTTCTTTTTCTGCTTTGCAGGGTTTCAAACCACTTAGACAAGAATGGCAGTCTAAATGAATTCTGATCTGTTTTTTTCCTCACAGGCTTCCTACATCCTGGCAAATTTACCGCGCGTGTGCACATAATATATATGTTGAGCATTCAGACACAGGAGGCATGGTGGGCCTTTCAAGCAGGTTAACAGCGTCTGCTCAGATGTCTTCCTCCTCTCACAGTCTCCCTCAGCAGGATAGATAACCCTCAGAACACTCCAGATCGTTTCCTGTAAAAGAGGTGAACTGTATTTTCTCTGCTCCCAGTGTTTTTCTAAAATGGGTCAGCAGATGTGAGACAGAGACTGAGAGAGAGGTGGAGGAGGAGGAGGAAGACGAAAAAAAAAAAAGCTAAAGCAAACTGTTTGCACTACAGTGTGGGCTGAGAGGAGAAAAAGAGAAAGGAGTGGGTGACATTGAGTCAAAGAGATAACATCTACTTAAAAATCTACTCGCTCTGGACACGAGGAGATCACATTCTGTCCTCTGCCGTCGACACCACTTAGGTTTCATCCCCCCCAAAAAACACAGTCGTGTTCGCTCCTGTCGGTTTCTTTTTTCTGAAAATGTCCCTCCCCATTTGTCCCACGTGAGCCGTTTCCCAAAACGTAAATCATAATGTTACCATGCGGTTCTGCTCACCGAGATACACACGCACACACACATCCGTATGTGCACAAAATACACAATACTGGATGAACACATTTCAATGGTGTTTCCTTTTAAATGTTGAATATGAAGCATGAAGTGACGACTCAAAATTTGAAGTATATTCTTTACATTTTCATGGTTTCCCCACGAAGATTTAGAGAAAATTCATGTTGTGTTCAATATCAGTCCTCATAATGACTTTTAGAATAATTCCACTTATTTGAATGCTGAAAGGCACTGGAGTGCATTGTTCAGCCGCATTAATCTGACGTATAAGTGTTTGTCCCTTCGATTTTTATCTCATAACTGCATTCATTTTGTGCTAAACATGATATCATGTTTATCATAATCATTTAGGCGGCACGGTGGCGCAGTGCTTAATGCTTCCGCGTCACAGCAAGAAGGTCCCGAGCTGGATTACCGACTGGACGGCCTTCATGTGTGAATTCTCCATGTTCTCCTCTTATCTATGTGGGTTTCCACTGGGTTCTCCGGTTTCCTCCCACAGTCCAAAAACACAGAGTAGGTCAATTGGAGACCCTTAATTGCCCAGACTCGTGAATGAGAGTGATATGGCCGTGTGATTGACAGGCGAACGGTGGCAGCCGGAATCGGCTTCAGCGCAGTATTAGCAGGATAGATAATGAGTGAATTATTATAATCTATTTTTTTCCTGGCCGTTTGTAAGCCATGTTTGGTTGTCAATAGCAACATTTCCTGTACACGTTCTGTATGTTTACTGCTGGTTGAATTCACAAAGGCCCACTCTTATCCCCTTGCAGGCTCCCACAACAAGGCGAGCCACTGTCCCGTCAACGAGCACAGCTGTCTGGATGCAGATGTGTGCATCCACATGAGCAAATTCTGCGACGGCGTCAACGACTGTTCTGACGGCTGGGACGAAGGCCCTCACTGCAGAGGTAACAAACACACAAATCATTGCCGGTTGAAATGGACTGTCAAATTTCGTGTCTGTTTGTGTGAATATACACTTTATTAATCCCTTGCCGGAAAACTGTTCAGGCTTCGTTGGCTTTATCTGATCGTGATTTGCAGCTGAATGTGAAGCAGTTGGAATGAAAATTAGCACTTTCAAGTATCTCTTGTTCACTCGTGAGGGGGGACAGACTCTTAATCGGCCCTTCTTGGTGAAGAATACGAAGGCAAAACTCGGTATGAGGTGCAGGTAGTGACCAAAAGATCCAGATTCAGGCGTCTGAAATGAGCATGTGAAGGCTCGGCCCATCTGGTCAGGTCACCTCCCTGGTGAGGTGGTCCGGGCACGTCCTAGCAGGAGGTGCTCTGGGAAATGTTTGAGGGCGTACGACTATGGCCTGAGAACGCCTCGGGATCCCCCTGGAAGAACTGGACCATATTGCCAGGGAGAAGGAAGTGTGGGTGTGTCTGCTTGGACTTGTTGGATGGAGGGATGAACCACAAGCAGTGAGCCACTTCTTTTGGGGTTCAGTGTCTTGCTCAGCAACACTCCCAGCAGGCTAGGAAGAGCTCAGGTATCGAACCAGGGCTTTTCGGTTCCAAGACAACTGCTCCCACCACCGCCCTTTCCTTAAACAGGTAAATGACTTGTGCTTCCTTTTCAGCCGTTTGTCCAAAAGTAGAACCCCTGTGCCCGATAAGACATTATCGTTATTCCTTGCCTCCTTTCCTGCACACACTAAAAAAAGGGCGTCGCACTTTTTAGTCAGTCAAAAAAAAAGAAAAAATAGCCCCACCGACTCCTGTTCTGCGGAAAACAAGCGCTTCCTTGTCTTCCCTTCCAAAAGTCTCCACGCAGTAATCTCCTCTATTAGGCCCTTTAATGAGCTGGCCTGCTTTGGCTGTGTGATTACAATGAATTTCCCTTTTCTTGTGTTTGGGGGCGATGGGGGGGAAGTCATTAATTTATCAATCAGCTCGGCTACGAAGCTGTTTCCCCACGCGGCCCCCCCTGTGGCACCGATGAACAATCAGCACCGACGCGGCCGAAGAACAATTCCGTTAAATCCTCTGCTAATAATTAAAAACACAAGGAGGATAAAAATTGGCACATATGGGGGTCCATCTTGTCTCGGTTTTAAGCGTGCGGGGGGGGGCCCTCACCTGGACCCTCCCCCCTGACCCAGCCGTCTGAGGCTCGGCCCGTTTTTCAAGTTGCAGAAGCAACTCGTGTTTCGAAATGCCAGCAGTTTATTCTCCTCCGCCATACTTTCGCACAAATCCCTCCGTTTTGCAGGTGTCGTTGTTCCCAAACGACACAACGCAGTCATCGTGTCCTCTCCCGCCATTGGAAATAAGCACATCAAATATTTACTGTCGCACGTGAAAGTACCAGACGGGCCAAAGTCCCGGGTCGAGCTTATGTTTACCAAGATCTCAAATAGCCTGTGCAATCTTGAATCGGCTGAGCCTTTTCTATTTGTGCGGAAAGGCTCACGTGTAAAATCCATGACACTTGTCTTTTCTGACTAATGAATTGATGTAACTGTCATTGATAAATCATTTGTCGATTTGATTTTTGGTTGCTTTTAATTTTTCGGGGCAGTCTGCCAGACAGAAGCGGAAGTCAGGCTGACGAAAAGGCGTTGCTTTCGCACGCACAGCTGCACTGGATCCCTGCGATTCTTGCGCGATCTCACAGTCTTCTACGTATCCTGCAGTGTTGCCAGGTGATGCGGTCAGGACATGCATGGAGGAAGAAGATGAAAGTATGAATTTGTCCCAGCCAAACCCCGGCTGATAATCTGGCGGTTGTTTTAAATTTCCCAATATAAATGAAGCGAGTCACCTGATTGGTTAAAAAACACAACACATCACTCGCAGTGATCATCCCCATAGAATAGCCTCCCCGGTGCCAGCAAACCATTGGTCCACTCGCCATGCACATGCATTCATGTGCTCTCACACATGCACCCAAACATATGGTCACATGCTCAAGTCCTTAAAATACACACCCAAACACACCCGTTAACCCCCCCCTCCCCAAACACACACACACACATCACAAGTTGTGGCATAGCTGTTTGCGAACCCCCCCCAACCCTGTTCCAGGGAAGTCCTGTCTTGCACAACCATTTTAGTGTTTGCTGGTACACACTGCCAGGTTGTTGTGCAAGTTTACCTGGTGCCAGTGGCTGAAAGCACACTCTGTCACTTGGTGCGTCCAGGTAGCTCCGTCAGGGCTGTTGACGAGGGCGGTTGGAGAGGGGCGGAAAGCAAGGCAGGAATTTTATCTCCCTGAAATAAGTCCACTTGACATATTCGTAGAGTGACATGTTTCCTCAGCCCTTTCTTAGTGTGTGTCACGGGATAATATTAGTCTCCATGGTTTGTAAATAAGGGAAATGGGGATATTAAGCCCTATTAAAAGGCACGGAAAGTCCCTTCATTGAACATCATGCCAACATATGTGCACAAAGCAAACTAAAAAACCAACCAAACAAAAAAAAACAACTCTCAGAATTACATGATTTTATTCGGGGTTTTGAAGTTTGCCGGTGTGTTTTGGAAAGTAGGGTTCATTGGAGTTGGTGATTTGTGGAGCCTTTTTTAAAATATGTGGACTTGCTAATTAGTTTTAAAGGGAGCTCAAACGTTTTATTCCAATGACAGGTGGGTTTTGCATTATTAGTGGCATGTTGTTCGGCTCATTCACGTGCCCCTGCCCCCCATCCACCCGATGATGACTCAATTCAAAATATGAACTACAGGGAAAACCTGTTTCAGTTCTCTCCCTCTCTCTGTTTAAAAAAACAATTTTGCGATGTGTGAATGCCATGACGAATAGAGGCCGGGTTAAGGAGTGGGAGGGAGGAGAAAAAGAAACATAAAGGGACTTTTAGTCTCTTTTTCAGAATAAATTTGTTAATTGAGGGAGGTTGCAAGACTTTGCAAGCGGGATTCAAACGGTTTGTCTGTGACTCCGATGTTGTTTCGACAATAAGGGCTTTTTCCCTTTTTTTATGGTCTTAAAGATAACCCTTACTGTAATAGGGAGTCTTAAATAATTAAGCCGCGCTGCCCTTCCCTTGCAGTGAATCCCCGGGTTGAAAAATTTGTCGACCTCTGGTTTTCCCTCTCCGTTGACGAGAAGGACTCGACCTAAATCAGTTTCGCGGCTGCTTTTAGAGTTATACATGTCAGGTCTGTTTGTTGGTTAAAGTGTGTGTGTGCAGAGCTGGGCGTCTGGCAGCGTGCTGCCACTGTTTGCGCATTACTCAAACTGCTGCCCCTTTGCTCGTGTTTGCATACGGCTACTTTGCCTTCTTTGACTGCGCAGCTTTAACTTACCTCCCGTAAATACATTTTATGTCGGCATGGCCTCCCCGGGCCGACACACATACCTAAATATACACATCATTATCTTCCCTGAGTGCAGTTCAAAGTACCCGGGGTCAGCAGTCTGGATTGAAGCATTTACCAGAATATACCCTCAAATACATATGTTGGAACACGCTTGGGCTCTTGTTTCTGCGAGATGTTGGGCTTACACCTCAAGCCTTTGAAAAGATTTTGAAAAGTCTCGTGTAAAACTATCAGCTCACATCTAAAGACTTTGCAAAGATTTTGAAAAGACTTTTAGAACACTGCAACTCCATTTTTGTCAAAATCTTCTTCTCCCACCAACTGGACTTGATTTTTTTTTTTTTTTTTTCCCTTGAAGACGTTTCACCTCTTATCTCAGAACCGAAGAAGCCTCTCAGATGAGAAGTGAAACGTCTTCAAGGGAAAAAAAATCAAGTCCAATTGGTGAGAGAAGAAGATTTGTGACAAGAGTCAACCATCACCTGTGAGAACCTCTAAAACTAGATTCTTTTCCCATCATGCAGTAGTTTTCCCATCGTGCTGGTACCAGGTTTCTTGTTAATAATTTTTTTTTAGAGCTCATCCATTGGTTGTTGATTTGGTCTTTGCGTTGACATATCACAAAGATGTGCGATAATATCAACCATGTCTGATATTGTTGTAAGCCCCAAGACTAGGCAAAGACGAAGACAGCAAAGGCTTATCAGCCAAGATGACGGGAGCGCGCTATGACTCTAGTAAGACACTGCCATGACTCTTGAGATTTCCTTCCGACTTCCAGTTTTGAGTCTGCGGTCATCAATGGAAAGTTCTAAAGAATTGATTCTCATTTACATGCGGAGCTCTAGTAGTTTCGGAGGGGATCCATCTGGAGCGAAAATATTTCTAAACAAAGCAGGCTATTTTCTGGAGCAATTACATAAAAGAAGTGCATTGAACCTGGATTGTCCAGAACGCAGTTTAGTTTTTTGAAGCGAAACGGCTCCGTGTTTTGATAATGGTTATGGCAAGTAACAGTTGAGCCGATGTGACGGAGGACTGTGGCGAAGCCGTGAAGGGGTAGCACTCAGGCGGCGGGCGTGTACGGACGCGTCCCCCAGACCAGCAATTCACAAAGGTAGGAATGCCATGGGAATCACCTGTTTTTGAAAATGACTCATGGTGAGAAAGTTTAGGTATACAGTTCGAGGTTGGCTTTCACTTAGTAAGAAGAAGTAAAGATAGATAATTAGGATATTGATTTTGTTTGTAAGGCATTCAGTGCAGGAACGGAGAGAGTGAATGTGACGACACCACATGCTCGACTTGGCAATTGACGGATGTAAACAGATTATTTCTCGTCCATCACACTGCTGTACCCAGCCTTTTTTTTCCCTTGCCTTTCCAGATTCAAAAACCACGCAGAAAAAAAACTTGCACCCGAATCCGCAAAGAGGAAACCGCGTGTTTGTCCGTGCAATCTTTGTTTTTCTGGAATTGCTTCTAAGGGTTATTTTTCAGACTTTTACAATCCGGAGTGCTGAGTCACGAGTTCTCGGACACTCCTCCGCTGGGGTTGTAAATCTGCAGCGGCGCTGGAACACATTTCCCAGCTCAGAGTGACAGGAAACCCCAGATACGGCGTGCATCGGACGCCTTACTGGAAGCACTATCAATGCTGTTTCTGTTCATTTGAATTTTGTTCTCCAACAGTTTCTGCAATTTAGTTTCTCTTGTTTCAGTTCAGTTCATTTTTATTTTTAAGCTCAGAAAGAGCAATATCCTTATAGATGTTGTCATTAGTTATTCTAATTTTTTTGTTTCCTGCCTCGATATTTGACACCGAGACGGTGTTTTACGGCCCGGAAACACGAACCTCGACCTTTCATCGATTCCCCTCTGATTGCCGCGTCATAGTGAAAGTTTGTATTTATCATCCGTGCAGTGTCGGCATCAGAATCTGAATCTGATTCTGATCAGTGGCTGTAACTGAGCCACTGGTTTGGTCCTTCGCTTTCTCACCACTTAATCTGTTCGGCTTGTTCTTAAATTACCCGCTCGAACCTCCAACGTCCTGCCACTGCCGCCCCCGAAGGAAGCACAGCTCCCGTTTGCCATCTACGGTCCAGTTTTCGATTTTTCTCTCTATCCTCTTCCGCCTCCTCTAGTGGGCAGCGAAAAATCCTTCTTCAGCTTAAAAGAAGAAAAACCTCTTTTATATCCCTCACAGTAACTTCTTCTTTAAAATTATTTTCCTCAAAGATGCATCATAAGACTGTCACGGATGCGGAGCCAGACAGTGAAATAATGCTATTGAATACTCAACTTTGTTATCAATATGTAATCTCATTGAAGCCCATTGCATAGTAACGGTAAATAGTCTCGGTTACATTTACAGGAAAAGTGCTTTACACTGGAATTCAAACACATACACACACACACACACATATCCTCATACACTGATGGTGGCAGAGCTGCTTGGTTCAGTGTCTTGCCCAAGTACACTTCTGCATGCAGGGACCAACTTAGCCACAGCCGCCCCATCATGTATTTTCAAAATATACATATACATTTTTTTTAGTTGTCAGTTTACTTTAAGACATAAAAGAACATAAATTTCCGTGTTATTTGAGTACTTTGTATGGCTCCATATCCGTGTAAAGTTGAGACAATCACGGAAAAACGAATTTAGTCCACATCACCGCCGCCATTTGGAGACCGTTGGACGGAACAAAACGGGAGCGTGTTCACGTTTGAGTTTCCTGCTGTCTCCTCTAGTCAGAGCCCCACTGAATGGATTCGACACGGACCATAGTTTTTGTTTTTAGGGGTCTTTTGCTTTCAGCGGGGTTGCAACAAAGGGTGTATTGTGCCCCAGTGTGCCACAGGCTTCATACGATCGCTCTCCCCTCGCCACAACTGTATTGTCACTTGCCTCCCCACTTATAATTTGATTCTGGAGTGCATTTATCGGAGGATTCGGGAACCTGCTGTTGTCTGTGATATTTACTCCTTTTTGTGTCTCAGGTTTTGTTTTTTTTCATCGGGTAAATGATTAGCGGGGACGAGCTGTGGCCCCTGCCCTCCGGATCCCAGCCAGAGGTGAATGCACCGCGGGATTCTGGCAATGCGAATGCCTGCCCTTGTCATTTTTCATGTCAGTTCCGGATCTCGATTTAATTACGTTTGAGATAAACGGTTGCTGAAAAGGACAAACTCAGCTGGAGTGTGTTGCGATGAAGCGGGCGGTCACCGAGGCTCAAGTGGAATGTTGTGAATAGGTGAATGCTTGTCCTGCTCGTATCTGTCTCGCGGCCACCTCAGAGAATTTCTGTAGTTTGGGGCCAGACCCGGGCCCGCAAGGTCGCGTTTCACCAAAGCGGCGACACATTTCATAAGCCTTTCTAAGCTCCCAGAGTGTTTGACGGTCTTGTGTTTCTCCCTCCTCCTTCCTTTTGCAGAAGGAGTGCCGGCCTGCGCCGCCCATGGCTGCCAGTATCACTGTGCGGTGACTCACGACGGCCCCAAATGCTACTGTGCCAACGGCTACGAGGTCGCCACAGACGGAAAGACTTGTAAAGGTGAGCGTATAGCTCACTCTGCTTCGGGAAACAAGTGTGATTTTCAAGAAAGCGCCTGTGGCATCGTACTTTTGCTGCAGTCTGTCCGTGAATGCAAACAAATGCTAATTAAAAACTGCTACCCCCGTAGATTTCAATGCGTGTAACGTCTACGGCACGTGCAGTCAGACGTGCACAAACACAGAGGGCTCCTACACCTGCAGCTGTGTGGAGGGCTACCTGCTGCAGCCGGACAACCGCTCGTGCAAAGCCAAAAATGGTAAGAATAGACGCAAAAACAGCAACAGAATCCCCTCTCCCTGCCGCCCCATTCTGTATCTAACTGTTTCCCTCTCATTGCACCGCAGAGCCAGTGGATCGCCTGCCCATGCTCTTAATTGCCAACCTCCACGACATCCGCTGCACCTACCTGAGCGGCTCCTTCTCGCGACTGCCCTACATCCCCACCAAGCAGGCGATGGCCATGGACTTCGTCTACGCCGAGGAGACCGTCTGCTGGATCGACGTGGGCGACACGCCTGCCGCCACGCAGCTGAAGTGCGCCAGCATCCCGGACCTGAAGACAGTCACCAACATCCGCACCATCAACGTTTCAATCAACCTGCACCGTGAGTTTTCGGAAACGGAAATCTATCCCCTTGCAAAATGCGCTGCGTCCAGGCGGACAGACAGCCAGGCGGGCAGTAACTGTGAAATAGATGCCTCGGGGTTGAGTTGTCAGCTCCTCCTGAAATGTCCGTACTTTGCCGGAGGGATCAAATGGTCAAATTAGCATTTTCTACCTCAGGCCGAGAACATAAAAGTGCCCCCGAAGAAACGCTGAGTCCGGCTTTATTTTTCATTTTTTTTTCCCAAAGGTTTCATCTCAGTAGAACAGGGGAGAGGGAGGGGTAGGCGCCGTGATCCGCCGCTCAATCACAGAGGCCGTATGTGCGCTGCTGACTTTCAGCTATACAGATACGCGCGAGGCGGACGGAGGAACAGAGACACCTGATTAATGGCTGTTGAGAAACCTGGAAACAAGTAGTAAATTCTGTTGCTCTTTTCCAGATACATTTTAGCGCCGTCATCCTAAAATGTATGCAAGAGAATCTTGTTGGAGAGGATGGCAGGATGTAATTAATTTCATTAACGCCATAAATGTTTGTTCGGATAACATGCGCACACACACACACACACACACACACACACACACACACACACACACACACAGAAACACAGGCCTACTCATCATGTGAACGCTTCTCTTTGACAGACTTGTTCTCACAACGCTGACACAATTTTATTGTTTTCGCCGCAGCTGACGGAGCCGTCACACTCATAAGAATGGGGGCAGTAACGTAGACAAAACATGAAAGCGAGGGTGTGGGTTTGTGTGTGTGTGTGTGTGTGTGTGTATCGGCATGCGTGGGAAGCGTTCCCTTGGGAATGAGCCCCGGGCATGGAACGTCTGACCGCGAGGAGAAAAACAAGGGGAGAAAATGGGTGCGCTGGACGTGAATCCTGTGAAATGATTTAAAAAGGTGGCTGGTATCCACTCCGGATGGCGCCCGTGTTGGCGCAAGCCGTCCGGGAAAAGATGCGAGGCTTTAAGACCCAGCAAACCCGAATGTCCTTAAAATGCGCTTTCACGGGCGATTATCTGCACTTTCCCGCATGGAGCTCGTTGTTATTGGCTTGTTGCTGTGACCTTTGGATTCACAACTCTGCCGAGTGGTCTGGGAAGATGGCGTGTGTGTGCATGTGTGTGTCTGTGTGTGTGTGTGTGTGTGTGTGTGTTGGGGGTGTTGATACAGAGGGACGCAGCAGTGATAAAATGAGAAGAAAAGACCATTAGGGGGTGAATTGCTGTCTCTTTCATGGATGTTTGCGAGCAAGGGAATGCGTGGTCATGCAGATGGTATTTACATTCCTGCATTGGGTTATGTCAGCCTGAGCAGCCCCTGCATTCCTCCATCCGTCTCAGGTCCTGTCAAGTCAGGTCACCCTCAAATGCGCTTATCGGCGAGTTCCAGACAGACGGTGACTCAAACCTCTGACTGTTTCACCCATCCCACATGTGGTTACAAAACATTTTTTTTTGTTCACTAATTTATTTATTTTTTCCGCCATAACTGGAAACACGTGTGAGGCTTCGTCGTCTTATCCGTGTGTGTTTCACAACTGTTTGGGACGCGGTGACGAGAGAGCTCGAAGTCACAGAGCACAACCGCAACTGTGGTCATGACAGCAAATTGCAGCGGATCATCATTTTGAGGTGGCACTTCTTTTCTTTTTTTTTTTACTTTACCATCAGGAAGCAGTGCAGGTATATAAAAACAATGTACAAATGCAGGAACAGAACACAAAGATTTGTATTGCTTGCAGAAGGAACAATAGTGAGGAAGCATGTTGCAGCACTGTAATATATATATATGTATGTGTATGTATGTGTGTTTGTATATACACACATATATATAGATATATGTATGTATTTGTATATAGACACATGCATATATTCACATATATGTGTGTGTATATATATACATATAGATACATATGTGTGTGTGTGTGTATATGTACACATGTGTGTGTGTGTGTATATATATGTATGGTATGTGTGAATATATATGTACGTATATCTATGAGTGTGTTTTTTCTACATTACTCATTAAAATAGATAGCTTAGTCAAAGAATTACTCCGTATTTTAAAAAATGTAAATAGGCATGCAGCGACGCTAATGTCTATTGGCAGGGGAATAAGGCGCTTACAGAAATCCTGTTTCCCATGGGAGGCACCGGTTACACGCTTAATGTTATTGTGTATAATGTACACACGTGCCATTGATACACATTTCGACGAATGCTGTTATTAGCATTCAACCCCCCAATATGTTACTTGATGATGTGGTTGATATCCCAACATCACGCGGATAGACTGTCCCTCCACCACCTGCCTCCGTGCTCTGAGCAAATGCCCTTGGAAAAGGCCCACGGTGCACTCGTAGCCATCCGTATTTTCCAACCTCCTCCGCCGAGATCGCGCATCTGGTTGTAATTTTTGCTTTTCGTACATTGGCGCATCATCGCCATCCACTTCCTCCTGCACCGGTGATGTATTTTCCTCGTTACATCTGTGTTGGGCACCAATAACGATACGGCCGTAAATGGGTACCAGACCACACTGGTTAGCGGGCCGAGTAGATTGACGTTATTTTCGTTGTCGTTTTCTGTGTGTATTTATGGGTAAGAGAGAGAGTAAAGTTCGGGCACCAGTGAGAAAATGACATTGCGGAGTCCATGCGGAGTCTTTATCAGTGTCTTTGTGGTGAACGCGAGCTGTGAGCGAGACGCGAGGCTACTTCGCTCGACGCCGTCACGCAGGCACTCCCGAGCCCTTTCGGCTCTGCGTGCCCTTCGAACAGGAAAAAGGAGACAAGGACTTAAAACAATACAAACGACGCACATGCATAACACTAATAAGCCTTTCCATAGATGAAAAATAAATCTATTTAATTCATTCTTTAACTTTACGGCTTGTCCTGCACTTAGGGGTGGCCAAAGCCTATCCCGGCTCTTGTTGGGCGAGAGGCGGAGTTCGTCCCCAGACGATCACAGGGCCACATGTAGAGACATACAATCATTCACTCGCTCATTCACACATCTGGGCTGTTTATGGACTCCAATGAACCTCCTGCATGTTTTTTGGACTGCTTGAGATGGAAAAGCCCCTTTGTTGGTAATCAAACCCAGGTGAGAGCTCCTTGCCAATCTATAATAATATTGTAGATTTTTTTTTTTTCATTCTGCAACAATGGTTGCAAATGAAGGACATGATCATGAATTTTAAAATATACCTATTATAGTAATATCTTCTCAAGCTGCAGGTGGTTCATTTGTTTGGTATCTTCCTGATTCGCCCTCATTTCTATCTCTTCACGTCAATCCGGGCTGTCAAATGCAATGAGTGAGATAAAACACCCCTGAAAATTCCTCCACCGCCGCTGATTTGAATCAGTTATTTTATGCATCAAATAAGTTTTCCTTGAAATATTGAAATGCATTCGAACGTTACATTGACTTCTTCTCGGATTAGAGGTGAACTTGGCTTGTGGGTGAATTGGTGTAAACCAGGCCTCCTTTTTATGCCCTTGGTAGCAGGTTTAAGAGAAGAAGGCCTTGAATGCACCCCCAAATGTACAGCCAGCAGAGGCTTGTGTGCATGCGCGTGCGTGTGTGCGTGTGTGTGTGTGTGTGTGTGTGTGTGTGTGTGTGTGTGTGTGTGTGTGTGTGTGTGTGTGTGTGTGTGTGTGTGTGTGTGTGTGTGTGTGTGTGTGTGTGTGAGAGAGTGTTGGGCGGGAGCACAGGGTTCACACAAACAATGTAATTTATAGCTTCTTGGAGCCTTGAAAGTTCCAGATGTAGCCCACTCCATCGGCACGTGTGAATCCCTAACCAGGAAGATAAAAGGGGAGCAGAACTCCGCAGCAGGGTGGACCACATCTTGACCCCCGTCCCCTGCTGACCATCTTTCAGTCCCACTTCCCGGCCTTCTGCCCCCCAACCCCTGTGCATTTTCACAACAAACGCGTTTTCGATATCTCGCTGTGAATGCGCCGTTTCTTCCAGCAGAATCCTTGAAGTAAAAAAAAAAAAAATCAGAAATCGCATCGGGTCTCTCCACCGTTACCTGAATCGAATAGCACCTCCTCTCCAACCCGAAGGAAGGATCTTCTTGATTGTCAGAATCATTTCACGGTGCATTTATCAAGATAATTTTTTTTTTCTGGGGCAATGAATGCTCACTTCATGCGTCGGGGGATTTTCCGGTGCTGTGTCTTTGAGGTATCGTTGCATTTAAAGTGGCGGTAATCTGTTGTCATCAGACAAGCCGTTGTCATTGAACTCTAAAAATTGTGTTCTTGAGAGTTGAGAGGTTTTTGCGCAGATTAGCGGGGGACCCTTTGGGCTTGGTAGGGGACACAATGACCTCAGCACAAGAAGAATTCTTCTAAAATCTCTGCTCAAACTCATAAATAGAAAATTTGTGCTGACATCCAAAGGAGGTAAATAAAACTTGGGGTGAAACGCAGTTACGCTCCAGCGCCATCGTCGAGTCCGGGCACCGAAAAACGCGGAGATCTAAAGAGACAGCACCGATGTGTGCGGCAAGCCTTTTCTTCTCTCCTGTGGGGAAAAGGAATTGTTAATGTGGATTTGTAAACAGACCAGTGTGCACTGGTTGGCGCCGAGGGCAGGAAGTTGCGGGGGTTACGGGGGCGAACCGAATTAGACGCAGAGAAAGCGGCGAGTTCACGCCGTTTCCCAGCAAACATCCCTCTTACCAGAAGCTGAATGAGTCTGGATGTCAACGGACTGAGTGGCTTTCCAGTGTTCTGGTTGTTACGCAATGGAATAGTCACTGGGTTGCACAACAAGTTCTCTACTCCGGGATGGGGGTCTAATGGGAGCCTTGTGCAGCCGGGCTTCCAGCTGTTTTTTTTTTTTTTTTTTTTCCTCTAAAAGAATACGTGTTTAGAACTCGGACCAATGGGAGTATCGGTGTCCCTTTTAGTTCAAAAACAACCCCCCCCCCCACCCCCCCCCCCCTTCTCCGCTTCCAAAATTTGGGTCTCATTTTATAAAAAATTATGCCCCCTTTTAA
>CAAKHD010011687.1:0-13420 GCA_901007705.1 Fistularia tabacaria
TTTTTATATTTTGACACAAAAAATAAACCCCCCCCCCCCCCCCAAAAAAAAAAAAAAAATCCATGACTGCTTCACTCTTTCAGAGGATAAAAAAAATAATATTTCCCCTTTTTCATAATTATTCCGACGTATTTCCACCTTAATTTTATGCTGGTAATTGATAGAGACAGGATATTCGGTGGGAAATTATTCACAACCCGGCCGCAGCAGGGAGGGTTTCATATGTCACACAGGCTGGCCCAAGCGGCCCTCATTCATTCATTCATTCATTCATTCATTCATTCGTTCATTGTCTATTCTGCTTATCCTGCACTCAGTGGTGGCGGGGGGGGGGCTGTCCCAGCTTTCAGTGGGACGGTGACATAAGACCATTCACCCATTCATTCACACATAATATAGAGACAAACAACCACTCACCCTCTCATTCACACGCCATAGAGACACAGATGACCATTCACTCTGGCATTCTCACCTTATTCACACACACATTTAAACCGTTCACTCTGTCATTCTCACATGATACACACACACATTTAATCCATTCACTCTCTCATTCGCACACCATGGAGACCCACGACCATTCACTCTGTCATTCACATGCTATACGGGCACAAACAACCATTGACCCTCTCATTCACACCTCATGTACGACCATTCATTCTACACATCATATGAAGACATAAAACCACTCACCCTCTCATTCAAAGCGCATACATGACACACAACCATTCACCCTCTCACTCACATTGTATACAGACACAAACAACCGTTCACTCTTTGATTTTACATCTCATATAAAGACCAACGACCATTCGCCCTCTCATTCACACGTCATATGGAGACATCCGTCCATTCGCTCCATCATCAAGGTATCGGAAGTCTGAAACGCAAGTTTATGACCGTTCACTGATCCAGTTTATTTCAACGAGTTCCCCCTCGAGTGAAAACCGGCTCAGAAGTCCCGGTGAGTTACGGCGGTAAGATGGCGGCTGGGTTGAACAGTCCGGACGACCGGTGGGTGGAGACGATGGAGGCTCCCCGCTCTGAACCTCCGCGTCTTAGCAGACAAATCCCGGTTCCCGTTGCAAATCCACGGACGCTATTTCAACTTTCCCGTCCACGCGGTCTTCACGTACACCTGTTTCTATTTTTTTTTTTTCAACTGCAATGTAGGACTTGCTTGTTTACCCCAAATCTCTCCTGACACTTCGCCAGCTTACACACACACACACACACACTCACACACACACACGCGCGCGCGCACGGCAGCAGCCCTCAGAGCTTTGTCTGATCTACGCTAACAGCCTACAGCCGTGCTTACAGGGCATTTTCACTCAGAAGTGTAATCCCCTTTTCTCTCAACTCACCTGGCGCTGAGCACAGAACCAAATACTCCAGAAAACTTTCAGAGTATAAAGGTTGGGGAGCAACTTGGACGGTGAAAAGCGCATCGGGACGCAGAGTGGAGGGATGAGAGGCTTTAGGGGAGGGAAGGGATTTCTTTTCCAGGGCTTTGGATGCAGAGGCCTGTGAGTGAAGGGCGGAAAGGATAGATGTCTGAATACTCTCTCCGTTAGCCCCCCCCCCCCTCCGCCCCGGGTCGAGTCAATGTTTTCTTTGCAATTAACTCATTTATTTTGTTTTGCCGGATTTAATTCCGACGGCGGTGCAGCGCCTCTCTCGGAGAGCCTCTGCTCGGACGCGGAGATTTGCGGAGCATCTCGGTCTGTCCGGCTGCATTACCTCTCCTTACCCCGACCCTCAGCTTCGATCAGCGCAACCCTGAAACCACCCTCCGCTGGCAAACGCCCCGCGAGCTGGTTATTTTTATTCCGAAAAGCAGATAATTGCGAGTGGCATGCTGGCGCGGCGGCTCGCCACAGTCCCAAAAACGCACAGGAGGTTCAGTGGAGACGATAAAAACCCCGGGCGTGTGAATGAGAGGGTGAATGGTTGTGTGTCTCTGCATGACGTGCGAATGAGAGGGCGGATGAATTTCCATCTTTACAAGATGAGTGAATGAGAGATCGTATTCGATGTCGCGTCTGCGGAGGCTCTCCGTCGTCCAGCTCTTTTTCTTCACGATGAATCTTCTTGAAGAAAATCAAGTCCAGTTGAAACGACATAGAAGAGTTTGACATTTGACATTGCATTTATATGACGTGTGAGCGAGAGGGTGGATACATTTATATCTTTACAAGACCTGTGAACGAGACACGATATCATGATAAGTTGTTTCTGCGGAGGTTCTCAGTCGTCCAGGTCATCGTGAATTCTTCTCAAAACCTTCTCGTCTTGGCAACTGGACTTGATTTTCTTCATGAAGAATCTTCTCGAAGCAAATCAAGCCCAGTTGCCACGACAGGAAGATTTCGACAAGGATCGTTTTATGTATTTTTATGCCGTTTGAATGAGAGGGTGAATAAATCTAGAACTTTGCAAGATGTGTGAATGACAGATAACAGCATTCCATGTCTTTCCGTGAAGTGTGAATGAAAGGGTGAATGGTTGTATGTGCCTGTGTGACGTGTGAACGAGGGGGGGTGAATCCAAGTATATCCCTACGAGATAAAACGGTTTTATGTCTTGCAATGACGTGCGAGTGAGGGGGTGAAGGGTTTATGTCTCTACGTGAGGCCCTGGGATCGATGCAGGTGAAACCCCGCCTCTCGCCCCATGAACGGCCGGGATTGGCTCCTGCAGCCCTGCGACCCTGAGCGCGGGAACAGGCGGAAGATAATGAACGAATGAACGACCGCATGTATATTCCAGTCATGTCTTACCGTGACGGATGCGATCCAGAATCTAGTTTTGATTCCGAAATGACGAAAAAGGCGTCACCGGAAGCAGGTTTGACGCGAACGCAATTCCATGTATCGGCCAAATATTGAACGTCTCCTCCGCTCGTCTCTCCCTCCTTTCTTTTCCTCTCTGAATCACCGGGAAGTGAAAGAAAAGAAAAGAAAAGAAAAGAAAAGAAAAGAAAAGAAAAGAAAAGAAAAGAAAAGAAAAGAAAAGAAAAGAAAAGAAAAGAAACGGCGTGCACGGATCCCCACTCCTCCGCTCTTCTCGGCTGCACGTCTGTGATGTCATAATCACTCACATCAAAAGGCTGCGCGCTCAACACGGCGACTGTCAGCTTCCCCAGAGGCGTCATTAAAAAACGAACACAGCCGAGCGAGCCGGGCCTGACAGAGACACATCAAAACTTCCCGACACGCCACACACACACACACACACAGGCACGCACACGCGCGCACGCACGCATGCATGTGCTTGCTTGCACGCGTGCTTGCACATAAATGCGTCTCACATCTACGTGGGCCGCAAATGCACTCAGGTGTATGAACGCTCACGGCCGTGCAAAGCGAAAAATGCACGGCAAACACGCGTACGCACGCTCCCGTACAAATATGTAATCTCGAGATCGTGTTTGCTCTAAAAGCAAAAGCACAGGCTGCCTGTAATCCCTAAAACACACACACACACACACACACACACACACACACACACACACACACACACACACACACACACACACACACACACACACACACACACACACACACACACACACGCACACACACCATTAGCTGCTGATCTGAGGGTTTTGATAATAGATGGTGTGAAGGCTAATTTCACCTTCATACAGTTGGTGTGTGTGTGCGTGTGTGTGTGTGTGCGTGTGTGTGTGCGTGTGTGTGTGCGTGTGTGTGTGTGTTTGCAATAGTCACCTTGAGCCAAACAGGAAGTGGATCCCCCAGAGGACCACACACACACACACACACACACACACACACAGCAGGTGGTGTGTGTTGTCAGGAGTAGTGGAGGTCACTGGAGAGAATCAGACATTCCTTGATCTGGAGAAGCTCCCAGATTCCGATGAGAAGAGAAGAAGAAGAAGAAGAAGAAGAAGAGGAGGAGGAGGAAGAACGACACCTGCTGCTCGAGTAGATGTTTGAGTCCTGGTGTCTTTACAGAGGATCTGGTGTCTGGGTTTCTGAAAATATGGTGAACCTCCAGGACCTTCCAGTTCCTGTTCCTGAAGCCCCACTGAGAACCCTGGAAGAACTGCAACAGTGTCTGAATCGATAACTCACAGAAGATCCGGTGCAGAGGAGCCGGATGGTTTCCCCTCTTCTTCTCAGACCTTCAAAGGCGGGGACGGTGGAGATCGGTTTTCTGTTGGAAGACATCTCCATGGCGCATTCCGAGAACATCCTATTCTTGGAGGACGTGGTTGATGGTGATGGTTGGATTTCCAAGCCGTCACACCTCCTGCCCGTGGAATGAGATGTTTAGGGTCGGGACGGTGGAGAAGAAGACGTGACAGCGGACATGTCCTTCTGGGTGAAACCACGGCGACGGCCAGGAATCAACATCTGCTGCCGGTTTCGTTTCAAGGTATCTTTTATTGCAAAAATAGAGCTTCTGATCACAGACTACAAAAACATGGACACCACGGAGCACGAGACGCAGACACGGAAACACCCACGGAGGAGGACCTTCTCCCGACGGACCACACCACCACGGAACATCTACTTTACCACTGCAACGCTCCAGTCAAATCACCGAGAACCCGATTTGTCCAACCTGCCGGGGGACGGCGGTCTCCCCTTTTGTGTCGCGCCGCGATGACCGTCCCTACTCTTTACTTCCTGAGAAGCTAACGTTACACCTGGGAAGGAGGCGGGGCCACTGGGAGCTCCGCAGGTTCTCCCACCGCAGAGCAGAACGAAGCCGGAGCCTCAGAGGTGCCGGAGGCTCCGGGTGGATGCGGAAGTATCCGGCGGTGTGGAGGACACCCGTCGCACCCGGACCTGGCTGGAGATACAACCGAGGTTAAAACGGGACGACTTTCAGACCTCGTGACCTCCGGGTCTCCGCTGATGCTACTGAGGCTGGAGGTTCTTCTGAGGACTTTGGTTGGACGGTCACTGAAACATCAAGGTCCAGGACGGTCCAGCTCAGGCTTACCCTTGAGACGAGCCAAGGCTGGACGGTCCGCCCCGGTTTGATCTTCTTGAACCGGAGAACATTGGACGGAACAGCCGATCAGCCCCCCGGACGTGACCCCGCCCACTTCCCGGCTTGAACTCTGAGGTTTTCAAAGATGCAGACTTTCAGGATGAAAAGACGCCAGTGCAAACTTTTATGGTAATTATATTCCCATGCATTTGTGTGTCAAAGTATTTTTTTGCTAGTAGTACTAGGTATTGCTTTTGCAAGAATGCGTTCAGTTTTTTCTGCAGTGATTTCATCGCGGAGCCTAATTCAAAAATCTCTCCTGAAGGTCCATTTCAAAGGAAGTTTAGTGACTCAGATGTTGCAGATGCAAGAGCCACGTGGCCTCTTCTGACTCATGGAATTGTGCTCCTCGCCCCTGTTTCCTGCGGGGGGCTCCGGAGGACAGTTACTCCTGCCTAATAACATGGCAACAAATCTCTCCGACAACCTTTGCTGGTTTTGCTGTGCTTTGACTCGTGTTCGCTTAAAGAGCGGCAGCCAGGCCAAAAGTCAAGTCTTGTGCGACGACGGACACCTGGAAGGATTGGGACTCTTGTATGTTCCTGGATATTTGAGCTAAAAATCTGAATCTCTTGTTACATCATTGCATTAAACTCTGGGCCTCCTCTGCGGTTCTGCTGTGAGGAGATACGCTTGTGCCATCACTGTGGAAATGGTGCTCTACATCAACGCTGCTTTAGTTCTCTGCTTATTCACCTTCATTTGAAAAAATGCATCACTGCTGCTTCGTGCTTGGACCTCATTGTTCAGGGTTGGAAGCTCTGAGACCAAGAGCACACGTAGAAACTGGTCAGTAAAGAAGAAGAAGGCGTCCGCCCGAGGAAGCCGGACGTCCACGCTGATGTGGGTAGAATTGAGGGGAAACACATTTCTCATAAAGTGCAAATTGAATTAGTTCCAACAGACACATCTTCTGACATTCCTTGTTACTGCCTGTGGACAGTGGTGGCGGAGATAGAACGTGGGGAACTCAAATGGTGATCTGGGAAGATGAGAGGCACTCTCTCGGGTTGGTCGCTCACCACATGTCGACGCACCGGGCAGACACTGAACACTTGGATGGATACGTGGGCGCCATCTCGCTACCCGTTGACTGTATCTCGCCCGGAGAGCGTCCGCCTCTGTGATTGATTGGTGACCAGTTCAGGTTAAACCCCGCCTCTCACCCAGTGACAGCCGGGATCGGCTGCAGGAACTAATGAAAGAACCCTGATGGGGTCCAAATGGTGAACAAAGTTCTGATATATCCCACTGGAGTAAAGATCTACATTGCCACCATAGTCTACATGATGTTCTACTACCATAAAGCTGGTCAACAAAAGATCTGCTTGGAGACAGAAAAAACAGAAAGTTCAGCGATAATGTTGAGAATGGCTACCGCTCCCAACCTTTACAAATACAGAGTATTTTCCTGAGTGACTGTTCCACGACGGTACCTCCAGAAGTCCGACCTGCGCTTTGCCAGCACCCGTGATTGTCAGCTTGATGCCCCACGCAGCATCAGTGCCTGAGATCCAGAGGCAGATATTGATATTTAGCTACGTGAAGGCCAATGTGCTCTTCGGTGAGTATCCGTTTGACCGATTAGATACGGCGTACATGTCCTATTCAAAAAGTACTGGTCCGAATGTTGCTACACTTCCATCAACAACCTGCTGAAGGGCCTGGAGCTCAGCATCTCTGCTGGGGGTCAAATTCAGCTTGGCGTCATGCGATCTGGTGAGCAGCCGGACCAACTGACACTGTTACGCATCACAATCGCGGATTTCTTCGAGGGTATCTGGACTGACGGGACAAGGCGAGGGTGGAACTTCTGCGGTAAACTGCTCGTCTTCAGAAATGCACCTAACGACATGGGAGGCAGGCCTGAACCATTAGTAAGCTGCTGGTATGCCTCTCCTTCTTCCATAAACTGCTAGCTGGTTACCTGTCACAGGTACAAAACCTTCAAAGGAATAAATGTAGACTAAAGAAACTGTGCAGATGTTCATCACGATCAACGTAACTTCAGAAAACAAACAGAATGTACCATGAGACCATTTCCATCTCACCATCCTGATCTTCGGAACATGGAGAAGAGGTCTCGAAAGTGGGGGTTGACTCCCCGAAGCTCAGCTGTGACTCTGCTCCCCTGGACGGGACCAGGTCAGGCTGCTTAAAACTCAAACTAGTTATCTAAAAGGTGAAACATCCCTTTAAAGCCTTACATTCTTTGTGTGCTTTCCTTGACTCCTCCTGTTGGAGTCCCCTCCACACCTCCTCCTATAAATCCAGTTTTACAATCTCATGTTGTTCCTAGTAACAAGCCAAAGCACCAGGAAAATGTGTAAAGCCAAGAAAATTATTAGCACGTCATGTTCGAAAGAGGATGTACAGTGTATCTGCCAGCCTTTAGTTCTTACTTCAGTGAGGACGTACGGGAAAAGGGTCAAGTTTGATCAATAAAGCACTCGCTAGCAACGAATGATGATCGATACCAGAGGGAACTAAAGCAAGAGCTTAGGAATTGACATCATTATATACCTTCAAACCAAACAATACACCAAAATGTCATACGGCCGTCCAGGTCACGCCTCGGCACGGCCTCCTTTTGGGCCGCGTCAAACACTTCACGTTTTTCCACCAAAACTGGAAATGAAACACGAGCACAGACAACGTAAAATTCATATTTCATGGTCCGCGCGCCCGAACCGGGCCCCGGCCGGGGAACATATGTGCTGCTGTTCCCGTCAGACGGCGACCCGGGACCGAGCTGCAGAAATGCTGATTTAGAATATTAGTGATTATTAACCGGAAGTCCACTAAGTCAGATGCTTGAACGATACCCACTTGTCCACATGACCGCTGACAGAAGAACGATGCTCCCTGCATTAAATATATATTACACTATATACATGAAGTACATGTAGGCAGAGCTGCTCCGAAGTCCAGGAGACCCATGACAAAACACACCGTCCACATTTTTTGCTTCGTTTTAAAACAAGAATAAACAAATCAACGTTCGTAGAGTTTCTCAATAATGTCTCCCTGTTCGGCAGCTCTGTCCGAGTGAGGTTTTATTGTGGTGTGGCAGATGCGAGATGGAGAAAGACTGCCGTATGGTGAGCGGAGCAGATCGCTGAGGGGGATCCGCGGTACCTGAAGGCGAATGTGAAGACTCCATGGAGGTTGGAGTGCACGCTGGAGTGAAGGCTGCATTGAGATGCTTGAAGATTCCAAGTGAATCTGAGGAAAACGTCCCTTCCAACACCGGTTCTGAATCCGCCTGACCACCAACTCCGTCGTCAAAGGAGCCGCTTCTCTCTCAACCCAAAACCCCAAACCCACTCCGCTGTCCCAACTGAAAGCCTGCGTGAACTTGCATAAAAGAAATTGCTGATTTGGCGAGAGATCCATTGGAGCGGGCAAAAACATTTGGAAGAATGGGTTCCTCTGGAGTGAAGCTGGTTTCAGGGGGTGATGGAGAAGAGCCTGCAGAGAATGTGGATCCATTATAGGAGGCAATTTCCCTTTACATTCATGCTCGGCTCAGAAGCTGTCAATACTTCACGGGCAGCTCCGTCAGGGGAGACGAAAGGACGCCGGCACAATCTCTCCGACGCTTCGCAATTTCCTTCAGAAGATCATCTCAGCGGCCCGATTTGTTCCATTACACACATTCTGTCTCCTCTGACGGCATCGAGCTGACACATCCAACAACACTGATGCGGCGACTCGGCGCCGAGCCGGGCATTGAGCTGTACATTCATGAAGCAGGTCTTTGCCTTCGTCGGGCTGCTACGCTATCTAATCCGGTCTGGAGTTGCAGGGCGGAGGTGAGTTTGCAGCTGAATGTGAGTCTGAACCTTCAACAAGATCTGCTCCATACAGAAAAAGAAAAAACCTCGACAGAACAACAACACAGCAAAGATTGAAAGTAATGCTGATTGTTCTCTTGGTCCACCAGAACCCTGCCTGGGAACGGGGCTCACTTCAGCCACTCCTGACACGACTCCACTCCACTCCAGAGGGAATCCAGAGGGACCAGGTCATAGCTTGAGGATCCTGTGAGCGCAGGAGGCCTGAGACGGACGGACAATGTTCAGGTCGATCCCACCGCATGGATCTTTGCTGGTAGCTCCGCAGCCAGATCACCTCTCAGTCTCGGTTTGATGTGTGACTTCCAAGAATCCAAAAAGTGCAGAAAGAGAAGCTCCAAGATTCACACAAGCCACGGGACTGGAAAGTTCTTCACTCGAACTAAACGCAGGTTGGTTGATTGAAGCTCAGCGTCATGTGCTTCTCAAGAAGAACCAGTCAGCCTAGTCGGCTTTGGCGTTGGAGATTCCCGAAGACGGCGCAGTCCAACTCCACCCACAATGACCACAGAGGTCGTCCACGTCTGGACCATAAAAACTGGGTTCCTTGTCAGTAGAAAGTGCTAAGCCGCTCTAGGTCCAACCACAACTACGAGTCTCTTCATCACATCCTAGGTCCATATGTTGTGTGTGTGTGTGTGTGTGTGTGTGTGTGTGTTTGTTTTTGTGTGTGTGTGTGTGTGTGTGTAAAAGAGGCTTGTGTCACATCTTTTTAGTAGAGCTGGCGTTGTTCATGTGTACTCTCATCTCCTGAATGCTTGTGATGATTTTCTTCTGATGGCCTGCCAGGTTCACGCCGACTCGCCTCAAGTCCCTGGAAGACAGAAGGACAGGCATCTCTTTGGTCGACTGGAAACACAGAAATACGGAGAGTGCTTGGAGGGGCAGGGAGTATCTAGAGGAGCAGGGAGTACGTGGAGGGGCAGGGAGTACTTGGAGGGCAGGCAGTATTTGGAAGGACAGGGATTACTTGGAAGGGCAGGGAGTATCTAGAGGGGCAGGGAGTACTTGGACAGGCAGGGAATATTTGGAGGGGCAGGGAGATATTGGAGTTGGGTGGTTTCAGTTCATCTTCACTCACAGTACTCAAAGTATTGAATAATGGTGAAATACTTCAGTGATTAAATGAAGTTAAATACTGATATACTGCAGTGAAGTACTTATACACTGTCGTCTTCTTCTTCTTTTCCTTTGGGCTTTTCCCTTCAGGGGTCGCCAGAGCGAATCAACCTACTCCATCTAACCCTATTCTCTGCATCCTCCTCTCTCACACCAACTGACTTCATATCCTCTCTCACTTCCCCCATAGATCTTCTCTCTGGTCTTCATCTAGACCTCTTGCTTGACAGCTTCAATTCCAGCATCCGTCTACCAATATAATCCCTATCCCTCCTCTGTCCATGACCCAACCATCTCAGTCCGGCTTCTCTGACCTTCTCTCCAAAACGTCTAACATGAGCTGTCCCTCTGATGGACTAATTCCTGATCCTCTCCATCCTGGTCACTCCCAAAGAGAACCTCAACATCTTCATCTCTGCCACCTCCAGCTCTGCCTCCTGTCATTTCTCCAAACCATCCATCATCTCTGCTCTCACCACTGTCTCCTCCACCTTTCCTTTCCTTCAGGGTGATATTCTTCTATCGCATATAACTTCTAGCATACATGTCCTGCACCAGTCTAACATACTTCTCTGTCACTCTGCCGGACTTCCTCATACAATACCAATGTTCCTCTCTCAACACCCAGTATGCTTTTTCTAGGTCTACAAAAGTGCAATGCAGCTCCCTCTGACCGTCTCTGTACTTCTCTATTAGCATTCTCAATGCAAATACTGCATCTGTAGTACTCTTTTTAGGCATGAAGCCATACTGCTGCTCACAAATGCTGATGTCTGTGCCTTCTGGAAAAAAGGATTCACAACAGCCATTTCCATCCTTTTTGCAAAGTCTACCACCATCTGTCCCTCTGCGTTCCTATCCTGGATACCAAACCTGCCCATCACTTCTTCATCACCTCAATTACCTGCACCAACAGGTCCATTAAAGTTTGCACCAATGACCACTCTCTCTTCTCTGGGAACATCCTGCATCACTTCATCTAACTCATTCCAGAACTTCTCCTTCTCCTCTAACTCACATCCCAGCTGTAGGGCATAGCCACTAACAACATTGAGCATCACACCTTCAATTTCTAGTTTCAAACTCATCAGTCCAGCTGACACTCTTTTCACCTCCAGAACAGTCCTAACAAACTCCTCCTTCAAGATAAATCCAACTCCACTTCTCTTTCTGTCAGTACCATGATAGTACAACTAAGCTTCTAGCCTTACTACCCTTCCACTTGGTCTCCTGGACACACGGTATCTCCACCTTCCTTCTCTGCATCATGTCAACCAACTCTCTCCCTTTTCCTGTCATCGTCCCAACATTCAAAGTGCCCACTCTCAGTTCCAGACTCTTGCCTTTCCTCTTCTCTCTCTGCTTCTGAACACGCCTTCCTCCTCTCCTTCTTCTACCCACAGTAGCCCAATTTCCACTGGCAAACTGTAGGTTATCTGCTCCAATGGTGGTCATTGCTACCTCCACCTCTCAAGATTTTCCTCAACCTGAGGATTGTTTTGGTTGGAGCTGTGCTGTTCTGTATGTCTGGAGCTCCTTTCCTCAGGTGAGAAGGTGCTCGGAGGTGTCAGTCTCCACCTCCGCCTCGGAGGAGGTCAATGTAGATGCAAGATCAGAACCTGTGACACAAGAACTGAAGGCAGGTTCCTTCTCCACATAAGAGCAAAGAACTGGAGGGCTTCAAAAAGGAAGAAGGTTTCGGTTTGCTGATCTGCTCCCGGCTCCAGACCAGGTTGGATCACAGCTGCTGGAGAAAGGAGAGGACGGACTGTTCATCCGGTCACCTGACGAGCGTCTACTCTCGTCCTGCTCTGGACACCATCGACATGGACCTCTGGAGCAACACCACAGCTACACTCAAAGGTCTAGACAGAGGCATCTCTTGTCCAGAACATCCCAGATGTTCAGAGCAGCTTCATCCCAGGAACCTACAAACATCTGGGAATCAAATCCAGGCCATGGTTTTTGAAGAGGATCTCTGAGCACAGGAGGGTTTTTTAGCCCCATTAGAAAAGAGGCCTTTCAGTTCGACCACAGGGAAGAAAATCAGACCTGAGGATGGATCTGCATCTACTCCCCTACGAGGTCCAACCAACCAAGATATAAAAGCCCATCCACCCCGAGGCAGTTGCTGCAGATCTTACTCTGAGGTCATCTGAGTCACGGTGTCCATCGAGGAGTAGCCCCCCTCCAGGAAGAGCTCAGTGTAACGGCCCATCTTGATTGAATCCAGCCACTCTCCCACGGTTCTCCGGTAGGAGCTGCAGCTTCCTTCTATGCTGGCATGTTCCACCAGCAGGTTGGAGACCCTGGAACACGCACGGAGACACAGGACAAGGAGAAGGAGCCGTGAGGAACATCAGGGCTCTACGCAGTACTTTAAATGATGACCGAGGATCAATCATCTTCGGCTTCCTCCGGTTTCTGCTGCGGGAGACCACCGATGAGCTGCATCCGTGGAGGACAGACCTCTGTCCGCTGACCTTCTGAAGACCTGAGCGGGGCCCAGTTCCCACCTGTGAGAGGAGTTGACCAGGTTCTTCAAAGAGCTGGGGTTGCGGATGAGCTTGTCCAGCAAACAGACGATCTCGTCAAACTTGGGCCTGTTGCTTCGTTCTCGCTGCCAGCAGTCCATCATGAGGTGGTACAGGGCCTCGGGGCAGTCCATGGGACCCGGCAGCCTGTAGCTCTCCTCCACCGCCTTGATGACCTGAGCACAGGGGGCGGAGGTGGGGTCAGTGGACCAGGAACCGCGGAGATGTTGGATAGAAAACACGCTGACGGTCCAGAAGAACCGGGACCATGATCAATGACCAGAGCTCTGGTTTCACTCGAGACATCTTGAGAACATCACTTCCTGCTGGAGATGGTTCTGAACCTGATCTCCATCGCCTGCGGTCGGCTGATGGAGCTCTGGATTAGAGAATCTAATGTTCCACTGTTTTTTCATGGTTCTTCTGACGGGAGGTTTCATCATGGACCAGTCTGGCTCGGCGGCTGGAGATGGAGATGTAGCAAGAGATGGAGCTGTGACTGGAGATGGAGCCGGGCTAGAGAAGAAGCTGGAGATGCATGTGCAGCAACTGTGGCTAGAGATGGAGGTGGAGCGAGAGATGGAGATGGAGATGGGGCTGGAGATGGAGCTGGAGATGGAGGTGGAGATGGAGGTGGGGCTGGAGATGGAGGTGGAGCTGGAGATGGAGCTGGAGATGGAGGTGGAGATGGAGGTGGGGCAGGAGATGGAGGTGGGGCTGGAAATGGAGATGGAGGTGGAGATGGAGGTGGGGCTGGAGGTGGAGGTGGGGCTGGAGATGGAGGTGGGGCTGGAGATGGAGGTGGAGATGGAGGTGGGGCTGGAGGTGGGGGTGGGGGTCGTGCTGGAGGTGGAGATGGAGGGGGTGGTGGAGGCGGGG
>CAAKHD010011688.1:0-28346 GCA_901007705.1 Fistularia tabacaria
CGTGTGTGTGTGTGTGTGTGTGTGTGTGTGTGTGTGTGTGTGTGTGTGTGTGTGTGTGTGTGTGTGTGTCTGTGCGCGCGCGCGCTTGGTCATGCTCGTCGTAGCCTGCGAGTAAAGCGCTCTTCCTCCTGAGCCAACGGGAGCATCGCGTCTTGCCCAAGAACTCTTGGGAGGGGGCGGGGAATTTGAACCGTCGACCCTCTGCTGGACAGTGTGGCCTAAAGGAGGTGAGCTCTCTCTGGACTTTTCCTGAAGGTCGCCCCCCTGTGGCCAGACGAAGCGAGGCAATGAAACGGATCCCCGGTGTTCCATTACACTTTGTTGACAATGAGTTTTTTTTAAATCTACCAAGTATAAAAGAAGTGACGTGCTTTTTCTTTTTTGTTTTTAAATATATATGACATATATTGAGACTGTGCTGCAGGTGTGGACTGCAGCTGTCACTGTTGCTAAGTAACCGGTCGGTCCGGTCGGACACAGTCAAGACACGTCGTCTCCACTCCAGGATTTGAAAATCCAGACTTTGACCCAGTCTGCTTCAAGAACTCAGCCGACTTTTCCACGCTCTTCCTCAACTTGATATTTCAAATTCATTTTCTACATAGTTTGCTACTTTGTTTTTGTTTCTCTAGTAAGCTAAGCGAGTTGAGATTATTCCTATAAACCTGTGTTTTGGGTTTTTTTTCGACCCTCACCTGTCTCTGGATCACGGCCAGCGCCTGCCGTCCCTCCGCCACCAGCCTCTCCAGTGTTTTCGGGTCCTCCACGTTCCTGTTGGTCGCGAAGGCGCTGCGCACACGCCGCAGTGCATAGGTCCTGCATAGCAAACACACAGCCACAGGACTTAGAAAAATAAAAATCACCACAGGATGATAAAAAGAACAAATATGTGCAGCAGAGACGCTCGGGGGGGGGCGTTCTGCGGAGGCAAACAACGACCAACGAACCGACCGGGATATTTAAACACCGACCAGAACACCGGAGGTGAGAAGAGATAAGTGAGAAAACAGGAGACCAAAGAGAGAAAAAATATATTGATAATAAATAAATAAATAAATAAATAAATAAATAAATAAATAAATAAAAGTCAGCGAGATTAAAAAGCCCCCAAGGCTTAAAAACGGCGAAAACAAAAACAAGTGAGGAGAAGACAATCCGAAACACTCCTTTTTTTAATCTTGCCGTTCCAATGGGAAAGATGACGGTCGTATTGATCTCCGACGGAGGTGTGATTGAGCACGGCGGGGGGGCGTACGGCAGGTTGAGGCGCCGCACCTGAAAATACCGCGAAGAGGAGGAACGACATGGAGGGCCAAGTTGCCACGGCGTTCGTGTTCTACATGGCGGGATTATCAGTATGGGTTGAAGGGAAGGGAGCTGTCTGGCCTGAGCATACAAGTACACCCCGTTGACCTACAACTTCCCTGAAACTTCCTCTGTTCTGCTGCGGTATCTCTAAAGGGCAGCCGGACCCGTGTGGCGAGCGGCCTCTTCTACACGGCGGCGTGCTGTGGTGGCGGCGTCAAGACAGACTGCAAGGCGACGGGCGCTGAGAAGGCTCCTGTCGGACACGGACAGTCCGGTTCGCCCACTGCAAAGCGCCACGTCAAGGCAGAGGAGCAGCTTCAGCAACAGGTTGCTGTCGGGTACCAACTAACTACTGAAAGACCGACTGACCGCCCAACCAACCTTCCTACCTACTGACTTCCACGGAGTCAATAGCGCAGGTACTACGGAGTACTCATTGTGTGATGGAGAAGCATGTTCTTCGGGGTCATTAGCCGCTTTCATACACCAGGCTGTCAGGATGCTCAACAACTCCCTCCCCACTCTCCCACTCCCTCCATTCCGCCCCACACCAAGTATTGAACTCTCTCTCTCTCTTCATTCTTCACCCCCACTCTCCGTATGCCGAACTCTGCCCCCACTGTCTACTGGACTCCGATAAAATATCGTAATATTTCCATGTTGTTTTTATTTTGCATTACTGCTGCTTTGCACTGTCACAGAGAAAACCATCATCCTGCTATTGTACCACATACCATGATGGTATGACTTACTGACCTTTGCACTAAACTGTACAAAAAAAAAAAAAAAAACAACCTCTGCTGCTACTCTTTCATGCCATCAAATGTCTGTGTGCTCTTTATACTTCATTCCTCATAGTTTAATGTAATAGTACACTTTACTGTTAACTTGCACTCTATTATTATCATCATGATGATTATTTGGTTAATTTAATGTCACCATGGGATTGTGGGATAGTGAGAAACGTCTTCTTGATTCCTCTGCATGTCCAGTACATGCAAAGAAATTGACAATAAATCTGACTTTGAACTTATCGCACTGTAGGAGCTTTTAGCAGCTCCAAGGAACCTTTTCACGAACTCGAACGTTTTGCACTGGGACATCACTCGGATCTCAGTTCCTTGAACCATTTTAGCTCTTACCACGAGGCAGGGTCTTTTTACGTAGGGAACTTATGTGACGTAGTTGCTTGGTGATTGGTTTAACTCATCACCCATAAATTACCAGAAACGTCTCACAGATGGCAGAGCGCCATTTTTTAAAAACTACGTCACCGGTTTGGCCAAAATAAGTACAGAGTTAGCTAACGGCGGGGTTTTTCACCCGCCGAAGCAGCACATGGAGGATAAAAATAAAATCCCTTCAACCAATCTGAAAGTGCCGCCATGCAGAACACGAACGCCGTGGCAACTTGGCCCTCCGTGTTGTTCGTTTCGTCTTCCTCTTCTTCACGGTATTTTTGAGTGCCCATCACAGCGGCCCCTACCGGTCCCTTTCTGCCTGTGAGGATGCCAAAACTAAAAGGTTCCCACAAGGAGGGTAGCTCCGGGAACAAGAAAGAAAAAACAAAAACAAACAAATAAACAAAACAAAACAGGGTCAAGCTGGATAGTAGAGCTGTTCTGTCCAAAAGCGGTTAATAACAAAGACGACATGAGCCAAAATCTGACAGTAAATTCTCCGGGTACTTGACTGAACAGATATTCGGACGATTTGATGTCCTGAACCGATCAAGCACTGAAATGGAATAAAAGAGTAGACTTAAAAAAAAAACACTTAAAAAAAAAACAAAAAAACACCTTTGTCGACATTTCCAGAAACAGTGGACTCTTTTTGATTGGAGGCTCTTCTAGGCATGGACGCAGGCCATTGGCTCCGCGGTTGCAGTCGGAGGTCGGTTCGGGGGTGAGGGAGCTCCTTGTCTCTCTCCTCTGACCGGCGCTAATTTGATTTCCTGTCGCTCTTCAACAGGAAACACAAAGGCGGGGATCAATAATCCGATGTTTCGGCCCGGAGGTTGAGGGACTGTAGTCTCTGCTGGGAGCGTGTGTGCGTTTGATTCTCTAATGATCGTGTGTTTGTTTGCCATATTGAACGCATGTCGGAAAAAAGAAAAAAAAAAAAACGACAGAACTACCAGCTTCTTGGAGCTGGGATCTCCGGTTCCATTCGAAAGTCCAACGAAACACTGAAGGGCTGAGAGAAAAAAAAGAAAAAAAAAGGGTCATCGAAAGTGAAGAAGGCCGTGACACGGAGGATGCTGAAAGAAAAAGGAAAGGATGGAAAAAAGGAACAAAAGAAGACAATACCGAAAAAGGGAATGATGAGGAAGTGAAGCTGGCGCCGTTAAGACGAGATGAGTGAGGGAGAAAAGAAGGAAGGCGGGAAGAGAAGAAACGGGAGACGGACAGAAGGAAAGAACGAAGCGGGACAACTTCAAAAGATGAATCCCTGAGTTTGTTTGTTTGTCACTCGTTCGGGGAACGACCTACTTCTGCTTCCTTTCCCTCCGTCCTCGTCTAGCTATCCCTCTCTCCTTCCAAACCTTTCCTCTCCCTCCTTCTGCCTGTTTTTTTTTCCCCGCAGACATTCAGTCGTCTCGGGCTGCTGTGAGCCGGAGGGGCGCGACCGGGTTCTCCGGTGTCTCCCCAGGGTCCAAAACAGTGCAGTACGTTGATTGGAGACGTGTGAATAAGAGGGTGAATTCTTGTCGTGGCAAGTGGACTTGAATTTCTTCGCTTGAAGACGCTTCGCTCCTCATCCGAGAGGCTTCTTGATCGGCAGGAACTAGGTCGAAGGGGGTGGTTATGCTAATGGGGTTGCGGGACGTTGGGGACAAAGGAGCAACTTTTGGGGATTACCTGGATTGGGATGTGAAAAGGTAAAGCCAGACAGTCTATCCAGGTAATCCCCAAAAGTTGCTCCTTTGTCCCCTACGAACCCGGAGACCGAGTTTCTGCCGATCAGCTCCGTTTTCATAACGAGTCGCCATAAATTAAACCCGCACAAAACCCGGCAGCATATATATTACATTATTTTATTCGGAAACTCCCTACAAGGTCATTAGAAGTGAAGAAGCCTCTCAGATCAGGAGTGAAACGTGTTCAAGTGAAGAATTTCAAATGAAGAGATTCAAGTCCAGTGGTCTCGACAAGTATTCACCCTCTTATTCACACGTCTCCAATCAACCTACTGCATTGTTTTGGACCGTGGGAAGAAACCGGAGAATCCGGGGGAGACCGACAGAAATACGAGGAGATCGTTCAACTCCTCACAGCGAGTTCCCCTGTTGGAATCAAACCAGGGACCTTCTTGCTGCGAAGAGGAAACGCTGCCGATCAACCAGTCGCCCTGAAAAAAATGGACGCGCCCACCTTTTCTAGCAACACTCTGGCAGCAGCCCGAGAAGACTAAATGTCGAGGTTGGGTTGGTGGGTGCATCGACGCTCTCTCTCTCTCTCTCTCTCTCTCTCACACACAAACACACTCCTGTGTGATCTGCAGACCACCCCTCCCTTTACATGACTAAATTGCCACGACAAGAAGATTTGGACAAGAAGTCCCCATGACCTGGATGACTGAGAGCCTCCAGAGACAACAGGTTGAGTATCGATCAATCCGCGACTCTCTCGACGAGCTGACCGGTCCCTACCGGCGCCGTTGAAAGCAAAACAACGAGTAGGGGGGGCTGATCCTGAAAGCCGAAGATGACGCCAGGGAACGTCTACAGCCCGGAGATATATAATCATCCCGCTCGGAGCAGGCGCTTATTAAATATGGAACGACAAGATGTTTACAGAAGTAATTTATAAAAAGAATTGAAAAAAAAAAAAGGCGGAAAGAAGCGCAAATGAGGCGTGAGGAAGAGTCGAAGTGTCTTCCTCGCCTTTCCTGATTATGACACAGATTTAATCATACTGGACCTCTTGGGGATTGGTTGTACTTCAAAAAGCAAGAAAAGGCTTGATTGAATTCTCAGTCGGATTAAGTGTCCGCCATTAATTCATCATATAACCACATAAAACCATTCACTCTGTCATCTGTCCTTAATATACATAAACCATTCAAACATGACATAGAAACATACGACCATTCACTCCTTCAATGGCATATCAAGACACGACCATTCACTCTCATTCCCACGACTCGGCAATTTAGGGTCTCCAATTAGAGAGAGTGAGCTGGAGGAAATCCAAGCAGAATGGGGCAAAGTCCTCAGAGAAAGGCCCCGCGTTGGAATCGAACCGGGGACCTTCTCACTGCCAAGCTGAGAAATTCGTTTAAAAAAAGATAACTAAATTCAGGAAGCGCTATGTCGCTCCAGGAGGAGTAACAGATTTCCTGTCGCTCACTGACGCGCTCCCCCGATACTTGAAAATATTGAAAAGAAAAAAAAGGATTAGCGCTTTTCCACCATAGCTGGCTACATAGTTTTCGTTGGATTTCAGTAATTTTGACATATCGTGTAGGAGCACGTCCTATTCAACGTGTTGCCGCTGCGATCCCCAGCCGTGCTGCTGTGGGTACGGAGCGGCGGCGTGGGGATTCTGGTTGCGTTCCAGAACGAAAGTGGGTCATCGTGAGATCCAGGCTGCCGTGTCCGCGGATTATCACCCTAAACCGGCAACACTTGTGTCGATATCGACTCCTTGTGTTTACGTTTCGTCTTCCGTGGCGATCCAAATATCCCGCTGAGGATGGACAATGTTTTATCTTACGTTGCCCCCCCCCCTCAACAATGCCTTTTGTACTGTCAGGCCCATCGAGCCGAAGTCTCCTCCCAGGAAGTTCTGCTGACGTCGGGAGTCGAGACAACGGAACGCAGCCCGCGGCGACGTCTGGCAGATTCAGGTCACGCTGCCGCGCTCTTCCTCACCGCAAGCTGGAGGTGATGAGGAAGCGTCAACGAAGCTCGGAAACTTCCTTTTCTATCTGGGACTTTTTTTTTCGGTTTTGCTTTAAACGTTTTTCGGTTGATAAAAGAAATAATCTGGAATAACGTGAGAGAAGATACAGCCAAATTCAGTCGCATTTTTGGGCCGTTTTGGGGGGGGGGGGCGAAAACGAGAAAACATTTTGTTATGCTCTACAAGAGTGGAGTTTGCGGCGCGGAAAGATTTGGAAAATACCTTTACCTCTATGGAGACGGGGAAGACCGAGACGCTTCGAAAACAGGCACGTGCACTGAGGTCACGGTTTTGCGCGGAAGGGACGGCCATAACAACAGTGGCCGACTCCAGGGTATTTCCATCGCCATGGCTCCCAGGCTACGTACTCTGGATAATTTAACCCCCTGGAAGTTTTGGTCACTCCAAGCAATAACTCCTCCTCATTCTCCGGTTCATGCAGATTCCCGATTGCTCGCCATCGTTGATGTTTACACTCGCTGTCGTGCCTTGACAGGAAGTGACTGCACAGGTTGTAGTTCAGCACCACCCCCTACTAGGCGGGATATGTACTACAGAGATTGCTGTCAGAACATTGCCATCCTTGCGTGGGACTAAATGGGAAATGAAAAGGGAAACATGGTCGTGGAAACGTGGTCCGTGTCAATCTGTGTCTGGATGCCGATGAACTGACAGCGTTGAGGAGTCAATAAAAACGTGACCCCCGTCCAAAACACAAACACCAAGAGCTTCCTCTAACGAGCGGGAAATTAGCAAGTTATTGAGTCCAAATGAAATGTAAAAATATATTCAAGTGAAACAGAAAACGAACCTTAAAAATAAAAAAAAATATATAGGAAAAATTAACTGACAATCCATTTGAAGGGAGAAACTAAAGCAAGAAACTACCTGGGAGGAAAAAAAGGAAAAAAAAAGTGGTCTGTCCTGAAAAGAGAACATTTTAAGACATTTTAAATACTTAATCTTGTATTTTGGCCTGAAATGTAGTTCACACAAAAAACACAAACTGCAAGAAAAACAAAAGAGCTGTTTTCCAGCAGCTCTGTGTCTGAGGATGGATGAATCACAACGCTTAAGATGTTGCTAGGTTTTCATCCTTTTTCGTTAAATCTATCAGGAGTGTATTGATCCCAGTGAGCAGCTCGTTTATCAACCTACCCCGAGTTGGCCGGGTTGCTACAACTCCGCTTGGTGGTCAACTCGGGAGGCACGCCGAGCTGCGGACCGATCAATCGTCCTTTCGGCAGATTATTAGATCTATTCCGATCATCAAAACCCCAGACTTTTGTTTTTCAACATTTTGAATAAGTTTAAGGGAACAATTGCAATGTTGGAATTCAAACAGACGGCGTGAAAGGATGTCTTCATCGTCTCGGGGTGTTGGGAGCCAATCCCGGCTGACACTTGGGAAGAGGCGGGGCTTAACGCTGGAGAACTCACCTGTGGATCCCATGCCCACATACAGGGACAGCCAAAAAAAAAACCAAACAAAAAAAAAAGCTCTTTTATTCACACCTCAATTTAGTCCTCAATGAACCTCCTAGCTGTTTTTGGACTGTGGTAGGGGGACAGAGTACCTGGGGGGAAACCAGAGAACATGGAGGACCCAGGCAAGGAGTTTGCAAATTTTCCATTCATGACAATATATTTCAAGGTATTGACCTTGAAAAAGAAAAAAAAAAGTCAACATTGCTCTCAAGCATCACGAGAAAAGCAGCTATTTTCAGGTAAAAGGTTCGACTAAACGATGAGACGTAGTCAAATACTGCAGTTAGATCATGACGCTATCAGGGGAACAAGCTGCCAGAGGACTGGGTGAGATCCGTGGTACGCCTTTCAGCGCAGCAATGACACACACACACACGCCCTCTCAGATATGACTGCAAACGGAAAAAAAAAAAAAAATCGCTTTTAACTGCTTTAAAAACGGGGATGCGAGGAGAAAAAACAAACAGGCGCAGCTTCAGCAAATCACCGAGTCAAGAGCGTGGGCTTTAGCAGCAGCGGCTGAATCAACCTGTCACAGTTACTTAAGGCAGAACGCGGGGCGTCCTGATGGGATTGGACCGGCGGGACGCCGGCGGTCACTCAGCTGTAAACCGGCAGCTGATGAACCCCGCTGAACTGGCCCCCCCGCACCTCAGGGCGGTGAGTCGGGCCCGAACGCTGCATCCATTCAGGAAATGAATCACGGCCTGCTGTGTTAGTGTGTGTTAATGTCACAGACCCAAAAAGGGGGAGAGTCATAACATATCGGGAATTAACGGCGACAATCTCCAGAATGAGCTTAGCGGAAAAAAAAACGGCAATTTAGAGCAAATCAGTTTGAAAGTGACTAAGAAATCAGATGAAAAATTATCTGTGAAAAATTTGAATAAAATCAGAACATTCCTGTGAATTGGTCACATTATCCATTTTGAAATAAATAGCCATTTTAAAAACACAAGAGTTACAATGCAGATATTTTAAGGAATGAGAAAAGCTACCGCTATGGGGTGCATTAAATTTGAAACTATCTATGAAATTAATATGGATAAAAAAAGGAAGAAATAAGTCTGCGGTTCAAAAAACCTCAACTAATGTTTGCCACAGCCAATAAAAATCGCTCTGGGCCACTTTGTTCCAGGATAATTGTTAGGATCCTCAAGCACACAATCATGAATAAATTTGATGATTGAATTATAAACGGTATGGAGATAACTCAAAAAGAAATACAAGTCGAGTTCCGGTGCGATGACTTTACACAAATACAGCAAAACTTAAGTTTTCTCTTTGCAACTTTCCCGCAGAGAGCGCCCTCTGTCAGTCAAGCAGTCAAAAGAGGACCATGCTAACCATCAGGGTGAAGGCTAATGCTAGCAGCTATTTCAGTCCGTGCCGGATCAAATACATTGACGTCCAAATCAGCAAACGTAACATAATAGCGACGACCGGGAAAGGAGGAGGAAGCTGGAAAATACATTTCTAAACACACTTTCTCCAAGAAAAGAAAGTTTAATCTCGGAAAGATGCCATGCAGTCGGATAGCAGAAGCTAAGGGGAAACGCACGGGACAGTTATTTGAAGCATCGTTCTGGCGGTGAGGCAAGGACATCCCGCGCGTGGCCTTGACAGTGAGCTCCACCAATCAGAGACACTGTTATTGCGCGCTGTGATTTTGGGTAATGTAGTTCAGGTATCGTCGCCAACGGGGTTGATATCTTTGTATGATGTGACCGGTAAAAGTTAAAGACAACGATTATTCATCGATAATTAAAATATCCCGGTGTGCTGTGTGCACAGCTGCTGTCTATCGGCTAGGTTTGATATAAAATATTTTTTTTTATGATACATTTAATTTAAGGCGCCTTACTTAGCAACGACGCCGATGAGAATTTCATGTGTCGCTCTATTTTATGGAGGCAGACATCTAATCTTTACGAGAACTAGTCCAACAAATAAATCTGGTTTGAAGAAAAATACTAAAAAAAGATACTGAAACCAAAGTACGATTAATAGAAACTGAAAGGGAACTTGTTTGCTTCGCTTTTTTTTACGGGTAAAGACATCATCGCTGAGTTTGGATATTTCACTCTGACTATAAAATGAATACGAAGTGGTTGTTTAATGAATACATTATCAATCGACAATCACAGGCAAGTTTAAATGTGGAAACATGTCAACTTAAACACTGACAGGTCATATTTTACGAATTGAGCCTTGAATACTGGCAGTCAACACCGATGAAAATTCACATTTTGAGCGTTAATAACGAGTCTTTCAGCCTGAAAATGTCCACTTCAGGCGCCGAAAAATAAAAACCGTGATGGTCCATATTCCTTAATATAGTGGCATGGGAGGGGTTTGAATACCAGCACGACAGTGAATTGAGACTGGCGTTCTCAGACGTGAAACCGTGACAGCTTACGTGTGGATTAGCAGCAGTTTGGAATTCTGAGAGATCCCATATCTACGATATTCTGATGATTATGTGCGTGTTTAGCGTTGGGTAACCGAGACGGGGCCGACGACGGATGATGTAAACACTCGCGGGCAGAACGTCACCACACTACACCCGTTAGCATCTTCCGCAGCGCCTGACACCCGGATCGAGCCGCCCGACGGGAGCATTCCCAGCGATCTGCGTACGGCTCTCACCTGTAGTTGTACGAGGGGAAATTCTTGCTCTCCTTCATCAGCATCCTGTACAACGAAATCACCTGAGGTCTGTAGGACGGTGCCATCATGGTGATAACAAGCCCGCTACACAGTGCTCGGCGCTAGGACCCTAAATGACGCGTGTCCATCGAGCGCCTGTAAAGAAATACAACCTGGCGTCACACCTAACCACCTGCTTTAATTATATTTTTACATTCAAACAGAAGCATCGTTAAACCATTTCTCAAAAAGTTGTGAAAAAAACGTCGAGTCGATTTAATAAAATAAATATTTAAAGACAATCATATGTATAGGGACAGGCGTGATTACGCCAGCTCGACAGCAGTCCGTCGTTTGACAAGTGGCTGAAGGTAAGTTATCGCCACAGTTTTGATCGACCTGCAATGTGTTTGTAAACAGTAAAATAACAAACTTCATGAATGAACAATTACGTTGCCTAACAGCGAATCATGTCAACACGCACACTCATCCACGTCTGTGGCAAATATCGCCTTATTGCCTCCAAAATTCCTCCGTCATGTTGGTCAGCGTGCTAGCTTCAGGGGCTAATAACACACCCCCACCTTTAGATTCAGCTGGTTTTCAGCGTTAAAGACAATAATCGAGTTCTGTGTGCAAACAAAAGCAAACTTGAACGTCCGATCGTGTACTTATACCTGCACGTCGGTGCGTCTGAAACACGGTTGTGACCTTTTCGCGGTGATCAGCCGTGACCTCGCCACATGGCCTCGCCATTTCATCAAGTTTGAACATATTTTGTTTAAAAGTCCAAAAAAACGATTTGCCAGTTCTAACCCTCAAAGTGAGTTAACATTCATAAAGACACGTATTAAGGAAGTCCCTTACGCTTCAAGAAGCGAATCCTCTATGAGCTAAATCATAAAAGATATTTTTACAATGGCTGCTTTTAATTTGAATTGTACATCTTTTTTACATCTTTTAATACTCGCCCTCGTGGCATTGTAAATTTATTGGAGTTTTCAAAAGAGGAAAAAAAAACTTTCCACTTTCCAAGCATTGAGTACATGGTGTTTTGAGCCTCTAAACTTTATTCAAGTACTTTGATTTCAGTGTTGAATAATTCATGCTAGTTCAAACTAACAATAACAATATCCTTCCTGACAATGAGTGCTACATTTTAATGTTTCTCAAGTAGCAGCTTTTTAGTTGTTGAACAAAACACATATTTTGGTGATTAAAGAATTTCGCTTTCAAGTGTTGGATAACCCAAGTTTAAATCCATTGTCTCTTGCAGACCTCTTTGAAGTAACATAACAATACACTTAAGGTGGTAAAATAAGACGTTGATTGTTGGAGAAGCACTCTGTGCGATTGTGCTCATCAGTCAGTCATTCTGTAGAAGGCATCCCAGTGAGGGGAATAACATTCAAGTCACAGTGATTCCTCTGGGTGTCTTATTTTTGATTTAAAGGGAAAAAGAAAAATAGAGTCTGGAAATATTGAACTGGTGAAGAAAAGGACAGTTTCAAAACTGTCAGAAAATGTACTTTACTGAAAAATTATAATTGGGGCCATGGGTGTGTGTGTGTGTGTAAGGTCACAGACACATCCTGTTGTGAAGGTCCTGCTGTTTCAAAGGTCAGTTCCTGTGTGTGTGCGTGTTAGTGAATGTGTTTACCTGTGTGCCTCTCAGGTAGAGCTGCACTGAGCCAATTCTTGTCAGTTCTGAGCCGAAGCCATGGTGACTCCTCTGAGGCAGCCGCTGTCGCTCACCTGTCGTCTGAGTCCGTCGACTTCAGATTTAAAAGCAAGTTCGGTCTCAGGGTAGTTTCTGATCCATCAGCGGAAATCATTTGACGTGAGCAGAAGTTAGCTGGAACAGGTGTATCAGCGGGCTGGCTGCCATTATCGGAGCGCGCGGGCCGACGTAGTCGGTCAAATGAGTGCAAAGGAAAACGGCGAGCGGAGTGTCTCTTCCGACGTCCCTGTTTTCCTAGCAGAGGCAAGTTGGATGAACGACTTTTGGAACAAATGTGCGTTTATCTTTAACTTTACTTTTAATTAAAACAGCAATGGTTAACAACCATGGTTTTACAAGGAAACCATTATTCTCCAAGGTTGAAGACATTATTTACAATATATGGGAATCCAGCGTTCTTTTTGGTCTAAGAAAGTGACTATATAAATTTTTACCAGTGTTCTTATTAATCAATTTTTTTCACGTAAAATATTTCGCTTTTGTCTGTGTCTTCAGAATTGAAGCCAAATGAATTAGTATCCGAACATTCATTTTTCTTTCAAAATTAGGGCTGTTTTCAAATGCTAACTTTGTTTTTAAACGAATGTTGGCTTTCTAGATTTTACATTTTAGAAAGGAGATATTTTTCTCATTCTCTTAAAGGAGGAATGTCAGATGAAATTTCAAACGCGAATCATGAAAAAGAGCAAAACTGAATCGATCTGAGATCCAGACTTTACGAGCCGAGCAGAGTTTTGACCTTTTGGCAGGTTCAGAGGGCCCGACTTGACGTGGCGGTTTTTCAGGGTTTGACGACGCCCCCCTCGCGGAGCTGTCCGTCAGCCCTCCGATCAAAGACGGGAGGATTTCCCTCCAGTCCTGTGGGAGCCACTTGTTTTTATTTCCCCCCCCTCTCACTGAAGTTTTCAGTCTGAATCCTGCGGATCAACAGACGCCGCTGTCAGAGCCTCGGTCGGCACCGGCTCTCCGGATGCATTTCCTCTGCTCGCTCAGAAAAAAAACAAACAAAAATACTTTATTGATTTATCCGTGTGGACGTCACTCCTGCTTTCTCCCGGCCGCTTTCGGCTCTGCCTTTCTAACCGATGCGAGATGTGCGTGAAAATCGTGTCGGACCAAGGAGGGCTCCATGTTGTCTTCTCAAATCACAACGTACAAAGCCCCTTTCCCACTGTAGGAACTTTTTGCAGTTCAAAGAACATTTTCAGGAACGAGGCCATTTCTGTGTGCACGGGAACCAGCGACAATGGACCTCAGTTCCTAGAACCATTTTAGTTCCTACTCCATCGGACCGCTCATGAAGCCGGTGATCGGTGAATCTCATCAGACACAGCCATTACCGGATACTTCTTGTGGATTGAGAGCGGCGTTTAAAAAAAACCAAAAACTATCGTGGTCATAGGTCAGCTGTCGTCTTGCAACAAAATGGACAGAACTGGCGAGAAAAGGACCGACGAAGACGTCCGATCTCTTTTAACCTGCTACTCTGCAGGGGGTATCTCGAGGCGTCGCAGTGGAAAAACAGTTTGGCTGAAATAGGTACAGTTAGCTAACAGCTACATGGTGAAGCAGCGCAGGGAGACAATAAAAACTCTTTTAGCCAATTTTATCGTTCGTAGTTATTATTCCCGTCGTGCAGAATAAGAAACGCTATGGCGACTTCGCTCCCCATGTTGTCCTTGTCGTCTTCGTGGTGGTTTGTGTTTGAGTGTGGTGCTTAGGAAGCACGTCGCAGGTGCGTCCATGGTCCCTTACCGCCTGCCAGGGTCGTCCCTGGAATAAAACTCAAGCCGGACGGTTGTTAGAACCGCGTCCTTGGAACTGTTGCGTCTGAAAGCGGCTAAAATGACACCATGTCAACATTTGCCGTTTGAGACACTGCAACAATGCCGTCACGACCTACATAATGCCGTCTAAATGAAAATCCAAATGTTGAACGTGGGGATCTGTCGGCCATGTTTTCATTCATTCATCAGAGCGATTCAGTGTGACTGTGATTCATCTGGTGGTCGTCGAGTCCCATCGGTGTTGTCCCTCTCCCTCTCAGGTCCGGCGAAGAAGCCGACCGGGACGCCGCCGCCTGTGACGTCAGCCCGGCCTCTTCATCCTCCCAGCCTGCATCTCTTCCACCTCGCTGAGCCCAGTAGGTGTCTGTGCACGTGTGTGTGTGTGTGTGTGTGTGTGTGTGTGTGTGTGTCTGTGCACGTGTGTGAGTGTGTGTGTTTCTCATGTCTTGGAGTGATGGACATCCGGCGCTGCTCGAGGTCACCGGGGTTGAAACCAGGAAGTGGGCCTTGAACCGGAGCTCGGACAAGGGTTGCGTCGCGATTCCTGCCAACGGTCGACTCAGGCGGGAATCCGTCCCGATCGGCTGCTTCCAAAACTCCACGGGAGAATTCTGGGAGCGGCACTCCCGTCCTGCGGCTGCGGTGCAGAGGCCGGGCCGCCCGCCAAACCATGTTGTAGCTCTTCCGTCCCAACAGAGTCCTGAGAGCTCATCTATCTGAGACGGAGATGTAGCTCAAACCACACGATGCATGTTTTCCTTGACTACAGCGCCCGCTGGCGTTTGGACCCGTGTATAATTTTCATGTGTGTTTGACATTTGCGCCCCAATTTTTGACCTTCCAGAGTATCTATTAATTTTTTTTTTCTAAACGGAGATTTTTTATTGGAGAGGCTCGAAAGCCCCTTTGGCACTGTAGGAACTTTTAAATTGAGATTAAATAAGATAGCTGTTCTGAGAACTTTTTAAGAACTAGGCCGTTTCACCCTGCATTCAGCTAGCACAGGATCAAGAGGCCGTGGACTTTAGCTCCTAGAAAAATGTTAGCTCCTACTCCGAAGCAGGTACTTTTTTTGGTTTCATTGGAACTCATGACGTAGGTGCTTGCCGATTGGCTGAACTCATAAGCCGCACCCGTAATCAGATACTTTAAAACTATGGCCGTCACTGGTCAGCTCTTTTCTTGCGACACGATGGACAGAACCTGCTGCGCCACAGAAGGGTTTCTGGGTCATTTTGGTCAAAATAAGAACAGAATTTTGGAACGGTGGGGTTCTTAACATGGCTTCAACCCATCTGATTGTCCATGGTTGTAATGAGTCACTCAGATGGACAGCACGCGGAATGCTTCCCATTCTTCAGAGGACTTTGAAAACATTTGGAAAAGAGTCGTGGAAAACTATCATCTCACACCTGTTCACATCCAAAGATTAATTTTCAGAGTTTTGAGTCGCAGCCTTGTCTCAGACTGAGATTTTACAAAGACTGAATCTTACAGGGTCACAATTTGCATGACTAAAACTAGATTATTCCAGCAATTTTTCTTTCCCCACCATGCAATGTTTTCAGCGGGTATTTACAGAGCCTCTGCTATTTCAGTCCATCGCTTTTCCTTCTCTGCTCGCTTGCGATACGTCAGAGAGTTGATATCGTCGGAGCCGGGCTGTTCTGCCCACAGATCTACCATCCACTCCTCTTTCTGGACGGTCCATACTGAACCTTGAAAATCTGTCAGTGTAAACCCAGCACAAGGCATTTTGGAGACAAGATCAGAGAAGCTAGACTGAGAAGGTTGGGTCAGAGGAGGGATAGTGAATTTATGGGTAGAAAGATGCTGGAATGGGAGCGGACAGGCGGGAGGTCCAGACAAAGGCCAAAGAGAAGATTTCTGGATGTAGTGAAAGAGGACTTAGAGTTAGTTGGTGTGAGAGAAAAAGGATACAGTGAGTAGGGTTAGATGGAGGACGTTGATTAGCTTCGGATTTGGTGATTGGCGAAACTCATAAGCCACGCCCATTACCAGATTCTTCTTGCGGACTGCAAGTGCCATTTTTTATTAAAAGTATTGTTGTCACAGGTTAGCTGTCTTCCTGCAGCAAAATGGACAGAACCAGCAAGAAACTGACCGACGAAGAGGTCCGAGCTCTCCTAGCTTGCTATCTCGAGGGCTCGCAGCGGATAAACAGTTTGGCTGAAATAAGTGCGGATTATCCAACTGCATCGTGGAAGCAGCGCAGGGAGACAATAAAAACACTTTCAGCCCATTTGATTGTCCGTAGTCATTTTTCCCGCCATGCAGAACATGAATGCTACGGCAATGTGGCTCCCCTCGTTGGAGAAGGAGAAGACGATGCAGAACACGAATGCTTTGACGACCTTGCTCTCCATGTAGTCCGCATCGTCCTCTTGTTCTTCACGGTGGTCACACCGGTCCCCAGCGTGGTCCCTCACTGCCCCCGGAGGAGGGTTGTTCCTGGAACAAAATCCAAGCTGGAGAGTTCTTGGACATACCCCCGAGAACTTTTCAGTCCAAAAGCGGCTTTTAGCACCACCTGGTGGGAGAAGGGTCCGGCATCTGCTCGCTCGAATCGCTTAATTTCACCTCCTTCGATTCGACTGGAGCCAGAATTAATTTTCGAAGCGATATCCTCGCAGATGGAATATTAAGCTAACTGTTAATGGTGTGTCAGATCTCGTCGTTCAAAGTTGAGCTTGGAGGGGGGAAAAAAAGAAAAACGTTTCCGGACTCTCTGGTCATCGGTAACGTCTTCGTGACCTCTTATCGCGACTTCCTGAAAATCCAAACAAATCAGTCCCAATTTCTCCTGACAGCTTCTAAATGAAGGATTTTTTTTTTCTTCTTTTTTTTGGTGGAGGCGCTGGTACATTCCTGCATATGCGAGGGCATTTCTCGCTTTTTACATCTTGTAAAAATTGATAGCCGGAGCAGACTGGTTCTAATCATTCACCGTCCGAGCCCGGCGAGGCCCGCTTCGGGAGAACCCGGTGTCTCCGGCAGCCCCTCCCCCTCTCTCCGCCGCGCCGGCGAAGCTGCTGATCTCAGCAGAAGCTTCCGTCTCTCCGGTTCTTCATCTAAATCCTTGTTTTATGACCTGCGAGGCCCTCGCCGGCTCGGAGAGTCTGAGCCGCAGACGGTGGGTTAAAAAAGCGTGGGGGTGGGGGTCTGGGGGAGCCGGAGCCTCTAATAAGGAGGCAGCAGGATGTGTCGGGCTCCCCCGAAGGATTACAGCCCGGCGCAGGGCCGACACGGATCTGCCGCTCTATTCGCTGCCAGTTTGTTCTTCGCCTGCTTCGCCTCGGATAATGGGCTGACGGTGTGTCATGTATGACCATATTAACAACGCCGCGCATGCGTTGCGGCGTGTGTGAGCGAGAGCAGACGATCCCGCCTGATCCGAAGACTGCGGCTGAAGGCCTGTCAGTTGCGATGTGCCGGGTTTGATCACAGTGGACTCTTTTTATTCTTTTTGCTTTTTTAGTGTCTCTCAATCGACTATTTCCTTTTTTCTTTTTTTTTTTTTGAAACGGATTCATTTCAGGGCGGTGGTTAGTGCTTCACGGCAAGAAGGCCCCCGGCCTTGCTGTGTGGGGTCTCCATGTTCTGCACGTGTTTGCATGGGTTTCCTCCGGGCTCTCCGGTTTCCTCTCACAGTCCAAAATCATGCAGGGGGTTCATTGGAGACCCCTAAATTGCCCAGACGTGGCAACGACAGGATGAATAATTATAAGGGAGTGAATGGTTGTTTGCCCACATGTGATGTGTGAATGATTGCAATTCTCTGTCCGACAGGTGAATGAGGGAGTGAATGGTTGTATGTTATGTGAATCCCGTGTGTGTCAATGACGGAGTGAATGGTTGTATGTCTCTCGATATGACCTGGGAATGAAAGAGTGCTTTTGTTTGTCTCAAAATGTCATGTAAATAATAGAGTGAAGGATTATACGTCTCTATGAGACCTGTCAATGAAAGGGTGAATGGATGTATGAATATATGACATGTGAATGGCTGTGTCTCCCTGATATGTCAATCACGGGGTGAATGTCTCTTTATATCGGGGGTCCCCAACCCCCGGTCCGCAAAGAAAAATCTTTCTTGGTACAAATTATATATTTTTTTCATTCGACCTTCCGGATCTTATTTTGAAAAACGACTGTTTCCGTCTTCGCCTCACTGCCACACTTATCTCTGCCGCGCCATTTCACGCATCGGCGACCACAAGCTAGCCCTTGAAAAAAAAACGAGCCAGAAAAAAAAGTCGCTGGAGAGCTTTTTCGGGAGGAAACGAGCAAACGGTCAAAGTCCAATCGTCTTATTCAGATTAAAAATTGTGAACTGACAAAAGTTTTTAGCACTCGAACCGGTCCGCGGAAACATTTTCACGCATGAAACTGATCCTTGGTACAAAAAAAGGTTGTGGGCCGCTGCTCTATATGACCCCTGAATGAGAAGGTGATTTTGTTTGTCTCCAAATGACACGCGAATGGTTGTATGTCTCTATCGGACATGTGAATGGAAGATTGAATGGTTTTCTGTCTCTATGGTGTGTAAATAAAAGACTGAATGGTTGTATGTACATGACAGGCGAATGAGAGGGTGAATAGTTGAACGTTTCTATGTGATGAGTCAATGAGAGGGGGAATGGTTGTACATCTCTATTATTGGCCCTGTGATCCACCGGCGACTGTTCCAGGATCCACCCTGCCTCTCGACCAATGACAGCTGGGACAGGCTTCGGCCTCCTTGAGTACAAAATGAACGAGTTAATCATTTCTCGCCAATTTCCGTGACGTTTCAGTGAGAGGGTGAATGGCCGATCGCGTCTCAGTGACGTGTGAATGAGAGGGTGAACATTTGCAAGCCTCAATATGCGGCCCTGTAATTGACATGCGACGGATCCAGAGTGAGCCCCGCCTCTCGCCCTATTCCAGCTGCGATTGGCCCGGGGCCACCCACGGCCCCGAGCGCAAGACAAGCGGAGATAATAAATGAGAGAATGAAGGAATCCATTCTGGATTTTCGAAATATCATCTCGTGGATTCCAGAACCAGTCGCTAAGGCGACCCATCCTCGTGTCTCTCAGTTGACTCTCAGAAGAAACACTATTTTATATCCGTATAACTCCTTCCCTTTTTGAAAGAAGTTTCTCTCATATCTTTTGGTGTTGATTTTCAGGTCTGGTGGGGATTTAGTCGTCGCTAGAATGTCGGCACTTCATTTGTTTTGTGGATTTGCCGGCGAATCAGGGCTCTGGCGGTCAAAAGCTGGACGAATTATTATTTTGGCTCGCTGATTCGTTCACGCGAGAGCTCAACCAATCATCGGCCGGGTAGAGTTCGCCGCCACTGGTAGCATACATCTAGTCAATCTGTCTAGTCACTCTATACCAATGCTTATCAAATATTTTCTGTTACACCCCCCCCCACTCTCCGCTACAACTATAAAATTGTTACACATCTGCATAGCATTGTATCCTTATTCACATTAAAGAAAAGGGGAAAAAAAACACAAAGAATAACTTCATTGACATTGTTTTTTTAGTCTGTAACAGAAAAGATTTAAAGTGTATCAATTTGCCTGAAATTACCCAAAATTCAATTCAATTCGTCTGCCAACATAGTCACAGTGAAGCGGGGGTGGGGGTCCTCTATTTTAGAAGCAATGATCTACTGGAAGATGGAGCGGTTGCTAGCCGTACAGCCCTCAGACTGCGAGGAGACCTGTAACAGAATACAATGTGAGTAATAAAGTACATACCAAAGGCAAGAGAAGGCACACTAGAAGAAGTGATGCACACATTACAGATTCTGCACCATGTCGACGATATTAAACTACTTTAGAGTTTCTTTTTTTAAAATATCTGCCAAAGAGCTCCTGGGAGCATAAGGGGCACCGCAAGGGGCATATAACTAAAGATGGGTGACACCAATAAGAAAAGAACCCAAACTGTGAGGTAACAGTAAGGTCGGGGTTGTGCTCGGGTCTATCCGAACAGCATTAAAATTAACCAGAAAAAGAAACCGGTTGCCCAGCGAGGAGAGTTGCTGGCTTTAGTATTTCCGGATAAGAGATGTCCTTAGAAAGAGATCAGACGGGTAAACCCAAGGCACTGCGGAGGTTAGGTAGTCAAAGACAGAAGATACTTGAGAGACTGGTTGGTTGAAAACCCAAGACATGCAAGAAGTTAGGTAGTTGAGAACCCTCAGCACGTCGAAGGCGAGGGGCGGCGCGGCGCAGGGGGTTAGAGCGGTCGTCCTTGGAACCGAACATTCGTGGTTCGTTTCCCGGTTCCTCCTCGCCTGTCGAAGTGTTGTTGAGCAAGACTCTCTGAACCCCTAACTGCTCCCCTGCTGTTCCTTAGCTGCCTTCTGCTCATGGTGTGTCCATGATGGGTGAAATGCAGTTGTCAAAATTTAGCTCTTGTTGTGCTCCATGTATAACTATTTGTGACAACATGGGCATTTCTTCTAGATAGTCCAAAACACAAGGAATGCAAGATGTAAAAGAGGCACGTAGAAGCTGAGTTGGTAGTTGAAAACCCAAGGCGTGCCAGAGGGTAGTTAGCCCGAAACCCGAGGTATGCGAGGGGTTAGGTAGTCGAAGACCCAAGGCACGTGAGAGGTGGGTTTTCTAGTTGAAGACCCAAGGCACACAGAAGGTTAGGTACTTGAACGCTCAAGGCACGTAGGAGGTTAGGTAGTCAAAGACTCAAGGCACCCAAAAGGCTAGGTAGTTGAAAAACCCACAGTATGTCAGAGGTTAGATAGCCCAAAACCCATGGCATGCAAGATGTGAGTTTACTGTCAGAAACCCGTGGCACGCAGAAGGTGAGATGGTAGCTGTAAACCAAAGGTGCGTAGACGGTTAGCTCGTCGAAAAACCCCTTGGCACGTAAGAGGGTATTTTGCCCAAAACCCAAGGCAGGCAAGGGGTTGAGTTTGCAGTTGAAGACCAAAGGCAGGCAAGAGGTTAGGTAGTGGAGGATCCATGACATGTCAGAGGATAGTTTGCCCAAAACCCTGGGCACGCAAGAGCTGAGCTGGTTGTCGAATACCAAAGAAACACGAGAGGTTAGGGTGTCGAAAGCCCCGCACATGTGCCATGTCGGCTCAGCGTAACATACCATACATGGAAGGGTTTTATGGTATAGAGCAGATACCTCAAACTCAAGGTCCGCGGGTCAAACCCAGCCTGCAGTGGGGTTATTTTTGGCCGGCAGGATAATTATTTAATTACTGTTAGATCTGGCCCGCCCACATGTTGCAAGCACCATTAGTACGACATGTCCCACAATGCACTACCAGCGCTGTGGCGCGTCAGTTGAGTCCCGGCAGACGGGAGCCCCACACGCTCGTCAGCTGTTTTTCAATAAACATTGAAACACTAAGTACTACTTAAATTTTGACCCTCTGTGTATTTGAGTTGGTACCCCTGGTAAAGAGGGATGTGCGGCCCAGATCCGGTTCTGGAACGGGCGCGTAAGAATAAACTCTACCGCATCGACATCTGTCCTTCACCAGAGCTTCATGAAGCCCAGAGTCCCATTCGTCCCGGACCTGGATGGACCCTTAAGATGTCATTGGACAACCCTTTTTTGTCCAATGACATCTTTGCTGTAGTTTTTCTTGCATGAAAAATTTCAAGCTAGCTGAGGGCCAAATTTGGAGATGAAATTGATTTTTTTTAAATCTTATTTTATGATACTTTATTGATCCCTTGCGGGAAATTCCTCCCAGCCATCTAGCAGCCCCTGTGGAGCAGTTAGGGGTTCAGTGTCTTGCTCAACAACACTTCGACACACGAGGAGGAGCCGGGAATCGAACCAGGAACGTTCTGTTGCGCGGACGATCGCTCTAACCGCTCTAACCTGGAAGTCACTCCCAAGCCGGTAAAACATGGATTACTATGCCGAAGATGGACTTCCCCGGTTTGCTCTGGTGTGGCTGCAAACTTCTCCTCGCCAGAGGCGGCCACGGTTTCCCCTTTTTGTCATGTCTCCCCGCCCCCAAGCCGGCTTTATCATCAGAAGCCGGGCGGCGGCGGCTCGATCCGGTTGGGAAGCAAAGGTCGGAGGCACAGACGAATGTTGAAGCGGAGACCAGATGCGCCGGCAGACGGGGAGGAAGTGAGATGTGAAGGACGGCGCAGAACACGCGTGCGGAGGAAACCCCCGGGTCAGCCGCCCTGCCCTTCATCCCCGCGCCGACGCCAATTACTCCTCGACGTGGTCGTCCGGGTCGGCGAGCGCCTCGCCCTCCTCCTCCGCCGCCGTCTTTCATCTCCAGCAGCGAGGAAAACTTCCCCCTGAATTAAGAGCCCGGGATCTGAGTTGGAGAGGATCACTGAATTAATCTAGCCTCAGACTCCGGAGGGCTCACTCCCCGATAAACCTGCGGCAAAGTCTGAATATTTCAAGCTACATTTTAATATAATTTCCACATTTTTTGAACCAGCTGGATTGAGAACTTTTTTTTTTCTTCTCCTATTTCATTAGGCAGAAGAGGAAAACTTGGTTGCCTAGCAGCAAATCCCATCTCATCTGAAATGTTTTCATGCAAAAAAAAAAAAAACTTCTCAGAGAAAAACTAAAGATGGGAAAAATAACAAGTATATAAAAAGATGACGTTTTTCTTTTTTTTCTTTTGTTCTCCGAGGCAAATGATTCATTTTATATCTTTGTAGAGGGTTTTAATAGTTCCGTCTTTGAAAGGGCAAGATCCAGTGTTCGTTGCACAAACAAACAGATCTCGCGAAGCGAGGACCCGAGGAGCGCCGCCCCCCGATTGCCGGATGCCTTGACGCGGTGACGACAGGGCGCGGCGCCGCAGGAAGTGTGCGAGCTCTCGGAAAACACGAACCGGTCTCCATCCGCTCTCCGGAAGGCAGATGGTCTGAAAAGCGCGGCGCTCCGGCTCTCGGGCGCGTGTCATCCGCGTTCTGAGGAGCGAGGCTGCGGGAACCGAAGCGCTCTTCATCATGTAGAAACTACTTTAAGAAGAAAAAAAAAAGCTACAAAATTCACTTCTCTACCCCAAACACATGGATCTCTGCCGTTTTTTTAAAAGTGTTACAAGTAAAAAGAAGGAAATGCAGATCCGGCATCGTGGATTTAATTTGCGCCGCAGTCTGTTTTGCCTCCACGCCGGTTCTGTCTTCGCTCACGTCGAGGGATCGGGCTGTTTTTATTTATTTTCAGTGCCCACATATGCTGGAGATCCCCGTAGTGGCGGCTTTTGGACGGAACAGTTCGAAGAACTGTCAAACTCCGATTCCGCTCCAGGAAGTACCCTCATCCAGGGGGAGATTTTAGTTTTGCATTCCCACCGGCAGTCAGGGACCGCGGTAGGGACGCAAGCGTCGCCGGCGTACACCTCAATCGAAGAAGAGGACGGACAACAGCGAAGTCGCCACAGCGGTCATCTTCTGCAAGTTGGCAATAACAACCATGGACTACAAGATGGGTCGAAGTGTTTATTTTCTGCTTTGCCCTGTGAAGAATTGGGCCGTTCGCGAACTCCATACATTTTTGGGGGCCAAAATGTTCCCTGGAAACCCTGGAAACCAATCTGTGGCCTAGCAGGCCAGAAGGGCTCGGGCCTCTTCGTCTGTCGATTTCTCATCGGTTTTGTCCATTTTTTCACAAGAAAACGTCTGACAAGTGACCAGGGTACTTTTTAAGAAAACGCACTCCACAGTCTGCAAGAAGTGTCTGGTCATGGGTGTCTGGCTTAGGAGTTTCACCAAGCACCGACGTCGCATCGTTCCGATGGAGCCGGAAAAGACCCTGCCTCGGAGCAGGAGCTAAAAATGCTTCAGGGAACTGAGGTCCCTGGTTCCTTTGCTGTCCGAATGCATGGAGAAGTTCCTGAAAAGGTTCAAGTAGCTGCAAAAAGTTTCCTATTGTGTGGAAGGGGCTATTGTCACAGTGGCGGTGTGTGTCCTTGGGACTGGTCAGAGTGACACTCTTCACACGTGTGTGTGTGTGTGCGCGCGTGTGTGTGTGTGTGTGTGTGAGAATAAATATGCGGAGAGGCCGCGCCATCGGCCAGGAAAGCCCCCAGCGAGTGTTTTGTGTGTTTGCGCCGCCTTGGGCGTCTCTTGACCATATGTTTGCATTGCTGCCGCCAGGAGTCCCACTCCCACACACTTCCTTCTCACGCACACACACACACGTACACAGAAGGCAGTGTACAGGTGATCTCTCCGCGGGGGCGACGGCTTCCTCGTCACAAGCTTTGTTTATAAAACCTCGGTCTACTAAAACCTGCCACACAGGGCGAAAAAAGAGCTTTATCTGAAGCCTGAACATATTACTTTGAAATGTAAGAACTCAGTGCAAGTTTTCCTTTTCAGGAAATTAATTGTAACCGAAGGCGTTGTGATTTTGCGATGCACTTCCTGTCTTGAGGAAGTTCAAAACATAGGCATTACAGCATGTGCTAACATCAGCAATGGACGGCCGATGAGGTGGAGTTAGTAGCTGGATTGACCCTCAACTACAACGGCGGGTAAATTCCAAAAGAATGTAGGCCGGGAGTCTTTGCGATGGAGCTAGTGCAGGGGTGGGCAATTCATTTTTACATGAACGGGATAAATGTGATTTCATTCATGTTCTGACTGACCTCACGCGGACGCCCATAGGGCCGTAAAATTCCCAGGTGTGCATGAGCACATGCCCGTTTTCAGAATGTTGTGTTTCCCGCCGTCAACATAGAGGTATTTTCTTATCTTTCCACTCCGGTGCCGTTTTTTTTTTTTTTGTTTTGTTTGTTTTCCCGTTTTCAGGCGCCACTGCCATTATCGTGGAGACAGCGGGCCAAAAGACAACCGAACATTTTGCGTTTCCGCCCGAAAATGTCGTCACGAGGAAGCAAACCACCGGCAGCATAAGTTTCCTCACTTCCAGGCAACGGAAAGGGTTCCCGTGACCTCCTCTGCCTTGGTGCAAATTCCCTCCGGCTTAATATCCGGCGGGTGGATGAATTTGACCGAGTCTATCCCGAAGGCCGGATTCAATCAGTATTCTAAGAAACCATCGGCCTCTCCTGTTTTCTCCCCATTCTTTCACGACGCTCCGCGACCTGTGTGTCACCTGTGACATTATTTTCCCATATAACATGTCCTTACTCCCCTCCTCCCGATGCAATGCCGCCGGGTTCGGATTCCGACGGATATGGGAAGGTGGAAATACCATCACGCCATTACCGTGTGATTGATCCACGTCAGTCCCGTTGATCCCCCCCCCCTCCCATGAGGACGGCGCCCCGATCGATACCCGGGTCGGGGAGACGCACTCGGCCTGTCACGAGAAGTTAATCTCCGGGATGACGAAGAGTCCCCCACGGCGGGACCCCTTCCAAGCAGTCGTTTTTGTGGGTTTTAATCAGAATGGAAACGAATCAGGTGGATTCCTGTTGGCCATCAAAGTCCCGGTCATGAGAAATGCCGAAATGGCCCAACAGCTACTTTACATTACACATACAGTTTTCAGCCGGTTGTTTCAGAGAGCGAGACCTTGACTTCACAGGGAGTATTTATTTGTGATTAACAGACTCAGTGTTTCCTGTGTTTTAGTTTAAAACTTCCCAGGGGTCTCTATTGGACAAAATGGCTTCAAGGCATGGAAACCACCGCTTAATGACTCGTTTACCGTCTTGGGAAGCAGAGCCTCAGCGTTTGTTCGACCCGCCTCCGCTGCCGTTAGCGCACGCTGTTCAAGCGCTAACAGCGCGGGTGACATTTCACCGATCCGCATGGCGGGGAAACTCCCACTGGGCGCGTCTCATTCATTCGTCAACTGTACACCTCCACTGAGAGATGGGAAGAGTGTGTGTGAGTGTGTGTGTGTGTGTGTGTGAGAGGAGGGTGGGGGTGGGGGGGTCTCACTGAAGTTGTGTAACCATCCGAGCGAGATGCGTCATGAGCAGGAAGTGGTCAATGCGCCAGAGAGGGACTCCCTCCGAGTGTCCCAGCCGCTCTTGCAGAGAGAGAGCGAGCGAGGGCGGGAGCGGAGGGTGGTGGGCGGGGGCGCCCGTTCCCTTCTTCCCGTCACCGTCGCAGCGAAGCCGCCTCCGTCAGTCCCCGGCGCGTTACACTGACCCACTTTCAGGCTCCCGATGATGAAAAATCCGTGCTCCCGCTGAAAGCGCGGCGCAGGAAACCCGACGAGGCTCCGCAAACAAGGACGAAAAACAAGTTTCAACCGAATGGACGACACAAAAAAACAGTCGGTCCAAGTTAGCTGAACGACAACAAAACTTAGTCGATGATTATTCTGTTTTGTTTTGTTTTTTTAAACCCAAGTGTGTCCTGTAACTCTGGCAGTGAGAGCGCCTTTTTGTTTTTTGTTTTTGTTTCTCGAAATGGGAAAGGGAAAAAATTGGTCCACGCTGTCTGGTTCGTTTCCAGCGAGGGTTTGAGTTTTCTTCTGCCGATTCCGTTCATCACCTTTCTGGACGTAATTTCTAGGCGGAACCGAGGCCTTCAGGGCAGCCGTCCCCAACCTTTTCTGTACCAGGAACAAGTTTTATGCATGAAAATGTTTCCATGGACCGGTTAGAGGCACAGGGGTTCAAAGAATAAAAGCTTTTGTCAGTTCACAATATTCAATCTGAATTGAACCGTTGCATTTTGTATTCAGCAATTACAATAATTTTGTAATATGATATCAATTCACCATCATGTAGAGTCAGTGCATACTGACACAGAGCTTGTGAATCACCTGTTGTGATGAACCAGTCTCTTAAGTAGGAATTTTGATATTTTCTTTTAAATGCAGCTTTCTTTTTGCTGGCACTCCGCGGTCTCATCGTTTGCTCGTTTCCTCCCGAAAAGGCTCTCCGGCGACTTCTGTTTCTGGCTGTTTTTTTTCAAGGGCTAGCTTGCGGGCGCTGATGCGTGAAACGGCGCGACGGAGTTAAGTGTGGCAGTGAGGCGAAGGCGGAAATAGTCGTTTTTGTCAAAATAAGATCCGGAAGGTCGAATGAAAAACATATAATTTTTACCAAGAAAGATTGTCTTTGCGGACCGGCACCAGATGCCGGGGTTTGGGACCCTTCTTTAGGGGATCCGGTGTCAGTGGCCTAGGGATCGGCTCCCTGCTTTTCCGCAGGCGACGTTTTGTTGATTGCTCTGTCTGTCGCCGAAGCCATCCGCAGCCGAATGTGAAGCGCCCGGGATGAAAATCGGCTCTCCCAAATCCGAGGCTGTGTTTGCCCTCTCCGGGTCGCGGATTAGATCGTATCCCAAGCATAAGGGTCCAAGCATCTTGTTCACGAGAACGCCAGGCCTCAGCACTAATGCGGACTTTGCATTTGCTTGTCGTGGTGAAAGAAGCCGAGCCAAAAGGCGAAGCTTTTGATCCCACCCTCACGCGCGGTCACGAGCTGTGGGTGCCGGCTCAAAGAACAACATCCCGGATGCGAGCGGCCGAAGTTCGTTTCCTCCACAAGGTCTCCTGCAGGGGCTCTCCCTTGGGGATCCCTCCCTCAGCCAACCAGGAGGGCCTCAGAGCAGAGCCGCCGCTTTTTCGCATCACCAGATGAGGTGGCTCAGGGATCCCAACAGGGTGGTGAGGTGTTCTGCGCACGTCTCGCTGGGAGGAGGCCCCCCGGGGAAGACCCAGGACAAGCTCGGAGGGACTATGTCTGGTCTCGAAAAGCCTTCGGGATTCTCCCGGAGGAGCGGTACGAAGAGGCCTCTCCACTTAGGGTGGTGCCCTTAGAGACTCGACGAGAGATAAGCCGGACGGAAGGATGGGTGGGGTTTTAAATGTCTTATCATTGTTATGGGAAAGTTGTAGAGCAGCTGATCTGGTTGGACACAGAGCAGCAGGAACGGGCTGATGGATTGATCACTCCGTGAGTTTTGGGGGTGAATGGCAGTTCACCTTTTTGAAGTCGGCTTATGTGTCTCATTTCAACCGAAATGAGACGTCTGCCGGAGTTTCCCCTTGCAAAACGAGCTTCGGAAATTGGGCCTCGGATCCTCTCGTTTTTCCCCCGGACTCTCAAGAATCCCGTCTCCCGCCCCGTTTCAGTCGGCCTCCCCTCTTCCTCTCGGCTGCGGCGCCTCATCCATCAGTCCCAGCAGCGGAGGCCGGTTATTTTATTTTTTTCTCCTACGGGCTGTAAAACTGCTGCCGGAAGCCGAGGGAGTGACCGTCACCGCCGTTCGGCCGGCATTCACTTAATCACCTTCCCGCGCTCGACGCATCGCGCCGTAACCTTGGCAACTGCTGCGTTGCATTTCCCCCCGACGGGGATGTTCCGTCACAGCCGGGCTCCGAGCCTGTTTCACTTTCATTTTTTTTTTTTAATTCTTTTTTTTTTTTTTTTTTTTTTTTTTCCCGCCCCGGGGCGTTTTTTTTCTTTTTTGTTGGGCGCCGTGGGGTTGCTCCTTGGCGGGGCTTCCCCCCCCCCCCTCCCCAAAGGGGCACCCCCAGTTGGG
>CAAKHD010011688.1:28366-40053 GCA_901007705.1 Fistularia tabacaria
CCCCCCCCCGCTTCCTTTCCCCCCCCCGGGGGTTTTCCCCCCCCCCCGCCTCCCGCCCTTTTTTCCTTTCTTTTTTTTTTTTTTATTTTTTTTTTTTTTTTTTTTTTTTTTTGTCCCGACACGGGTCGTATTGATTCATGTTTGTTGGGCGCGCTGCGGTTCGTCCTTGGCAGCGTCTCCGCCGCCACCTCTCACAAGCGGGCACCGTCAGATGTGACATTACAGCTTCACGGCTGCCCGCCGCCGTGTCGCCAAGTCAGAGCTACTTCTTGGCAGCTGAGGGGAGGGATCCTCTCGAAACTTTTCGCACATGACGAATCGTGTTTAGCTCCCTGGCACAGCCGCCTGATCCGGTTCCCCGTTAATTCGTCAGGTTTTTAATTAGTCGGCGCTGCTGTGTCTTTTATCGTTTTGGGAGTCCCAACTTGGCATTTCTAGCGCAAATCAACCGACTTGTCGAGTTTCCACAGCCTCCTTGTTGACGTTGGCGCCTCCGCACCTACGTGGTTTTCATTGTGTACTAAAAGAATGTTGACAGACGCTGCTGATATTTTTTAAACACCAATTGGTCACAACACCTTGTGCTCAATGTTGACGTGTTGGTAGCAGGAAGCAGGTGAGTGACTTGGACAGGGGCAATTTGGCTTGGTGACCCGGTCTTAGCATCTCCACAAACTGCAGCTCTTCCTGGTATCCTCCAGAACTAGTCCAGCGTCTGGGGGAAGGCTGGTCCGTGTAGTCCAGGCGTGCCCACACTTTTTTGGCTTGCGAGCTACTCTTAAAATGACCAAGGCAAAATGATCCACCAGCAATAAAATTGATTTTTTATACATATACACACCAAGTATAATTAATATTTAAAATAGGTATTGTTTCCCTGACATAACAGCATGAACTTGTATGGCACAATACAATTCTGTCTATTTTTTGCCATTACTTTACTTTAAATGACGTCTTGCGCTGAATGGACTCAAACAAATGTCCACCAGTCATGGTGGGACGGTATTCGGATCGAGATCTCGGATTGGCTGTACTGCGTGTCAATCAAGCGCGTCAACGACGCTGATAGGCTAACGGCTATTTTTAATGACATGCGATCACCTGGACTGTAGTGGATTCTGTGGCTCGCGGTTGAGTCGTTTTTTCACGTTGTGGGGTTGAGTTTATTTTGAAAGGCAGGGCTCTGTGATCGACCCGCGTTGCCCCTGGTGTAGTCCCAAACAACAAAATAGCTACTTTAGCTGGTGTTGCTAAGGTTTCATGATGGTTAAGGTAGAGGACTGTCCGACTGTAGAGTTTCAGTTGAGCCAGGATGCACGTGGTGAGCACCATCATCCCCCGGGGGGGGGGGGGGCACCTGCATGGGGCACGTGACCCTCAGAACCAAACCGAAACAGAACGTGAACCCAGACAGAGCGCAAAGCACACGGGCGCCATTGGAGCAACGGACATTGGGTGTCAAACCTAAGCAGATGAGCCTTCACAGTGCAGCAGAAGATCCAACAGTCCAGACCAGACAAGAAATGTGGTTTTGGAGCATTTCAGTCGGCGGCACCATCATATTTTGGCTGCTTCCGATTGTTATTTTTGGTGGGCTCTTATTTTTAAGCTACCCCCCCACACACACACACACACACTTGGATATTGTAGTGATGTATCGCCAGTGTCTTCAAACCCCAATCTGAAAAGTGCTCATATATGTGCCAAAATAACTGCGAAAGGCCGAAGTCGGGCTCTCGCTGTGCTTTAATAAATAGCCTCCCTCCGCTCAAGGTCATTGTTGCCCTCGTGACTGACGGCATCCTTTCAGGGTTTACCGCCCCGCTGCAACCAAAAAATGTAACTTTGTAGACCTAAACCGTCTAATAAAGAGAGACGTGGGATAAGTTGAAACGCGGCGCAGCCAAGCAGCCGCGGCTCCTCGACAGGACTCATGAATCTTTCATCGGATCCCGAAGTTCTCGACTCGAGGATTTTTCGTTTCTCTTCGCTTCCTTCCTTTTGTGGAGCTCAGATGGCGATCGGAGGCAGGTCGCCATCGGGTCCTGCCGACTTCAACGCCTTTGAACGGAAAATAAACTTTAAAAAAAAAAAAAAAGCTTCACCTGCCAATTTGAAGAAGGCCAGACTCCTGAAGGTAGAAGGTAAACAAATAGAATTATAGAAAGTATTGAGATGAGAAATTCAACCTGACATTTTGAGATGCAGAAAGAAATTCAACAGTTTGACCTTTTATTTTTCCTGACGTCCTAGCTGTCACTGGAATAGATCCATGCATAAAATACTTTTAGATGTTCTCATTATCATCTTCTGAAAGGTTGTCAAAAGATATTATATTATTATATTTGAAGTAATTGGTTTTTTTTTTTTTTTTTTTAAACAAAACTCTAGGATTCCCTCAGATACTTCAAGGAAACTGAGAAATTGTCTGTCAGCAGACATCATCCTCTTCTTTGGGCTACTCACTTCGGGGGTTGCTGCAGTGAATCATCTGCCATCATCCAACCCTCTTCTCTGCATCTTCTCTCTCACACCAACTAACTTCATGCCTTCTTTCCCTCCATCCATGAATTTCCAAATTTGGTCCTCCTCTACGTCTCCTGCCTGGTAGTTCCAACTTCAGGATCCTTCAACCCAGACCTTCACTACTCCACCTCTGTACATGTACAAACCATCTGATTCTATGACTTTATCTCCAGAGCATCAAACATGTGCTGTCCCTCTGGAGGGTCATTCTTGCTTCTATCCATCCTAGTCACTCCCAAAGAGAACCTCCGCATCTTCATCTCTGCTGCCTCCTGCTCTGCTTCCCGTCTTTTCCTCAGTGTGTCTAAACCAGACGTCGCTGGTCTCACCTCTGTCTTCTACACCTTTCCTTTTCTTCTTGCTGATTCTCTTTTATCACACGTGACACTTTTCTCCACCCGTTCAAACCTGCTTGCACAGGTGTCCTCACATCTCCTCCACACCCTTCATCGCATCAGACTGTTGACACTAAGTACTTAAAAGCCTCCACCTTCTTGATCTCCATTCCCTGTAGCCTAACCGTCCCACTCCGGTCCTCCCATTCACACACACATGCATTCTGTCTCGCTGCAGCTAACCTTCATTCCTCTCCTCTCCAGAGGATACCTCCACCGCTCAATGTTCTCGCTACAGCTCACAATGTCATCTGCAAGCATGATAATCCATGGTGGTTCCTGTCTAACCCTATCTGCCAGCCTGTCCATCACCATTGCAAACAAGAAGGGGCTCAGAGGTTATCCTTGAAGCACTGTGAACACCTAGTCACGCCTTCGTCACACCTCACCACTGTCATACATGTCTTGCACCACTCTGACATACTTCTCTGCCACTCCTACAGGAGCACAGTTCCTCTTGGCACTAAATGACAGATTGTAGTAGATGTAGATTGAGATGACACTAAGCTACTATTTTCTGACGGCGCAGTATGGTGGGAATTTTAGGGGAAATTCTGAAAGTTCAGAAACACGAAGAGTCTGCAGGGGAGCGGAAATGCCACTTGACTCAATTGCGAACTCTAACAAAAGAAGACATATATTATGAAAATACAGCACACCAAAGAATGGCGGTGAGAGCCCGTATGGACCAAAGTGGAGGTGAAGCTGTTCAGAATCCCTGCCTACATTTTTTGAAATGGTTATTTTATGTATGTTGAAAAATGATCTAAAAGCCGACAGTGGAACTGCTGGGGGAAAAAAAACTCGGGCCAATTAAAAGTCATCTAAGAGATTAGTTCTGGCTCAGTGCTTGCACAAGTTCATCTGCCGTTGCTCGTTTAGCCGGCCTGTCGTTAAGGATTAATCGGCGAGAGTCACGGCTGTACAGCTTGAACTCGTGTCTACCGACTCACTGTCCTCCTCTGCTGCTTGTAAAAAAAAAAAAAGTTTGTCTGTCATCGTGTGCTTCATGTCCTGGACTTTTGACGGCAACAAAACATTTCACAAACCCCAAAGAAAAACACGGTCGTCTGGAAAAACAACCTAAACCTAAAAAAAACCTAAAAACCTAAAAAATCCACACTGCTCGTTTGACCTTCATGTGACCGATCATGAATATTATTTTTTTGTGTGTGTTGTGTGTGTGTGCGTGTGTGTGCGTGCGCTCGCGTTTTGTGTTTATCTGCCTAGTCTAAAATGACACCAGTAGCAAACAAAGGTAAAAGCCTAATAGCATAAGGTACAATAATCCATCTTGCTGCAATGCCACTGCAATGCAACACCGTTGTTCAGGGATGCGGCCAGTGTGTGTGTGTGTGTGTGTGTGTGTGTGTGTGTGGGTGTGTGCACGCACGTACGTGTCTGCTTGCGTGTGCATGGACAAATATTTGAGGGTGGGGGGGGGATAAAAAGGTTACTGTCTTTCCCACTTGATAGAGGATGAATGATGAGATGGAGGGAAAGGATGTAACGGAAAAATAAGCCGCTGATAATTTGCCCAACCTCTGTGTTTGACCTTCGGTATTTGTTCTGTTGTGCTAATGAGAAGAATGACTCGAAGTGTGTGTCAGTGTGTGTGCATCGTCGGGCATGTCGCTTCATCTCACACCTTCCATTTTGTCAATAGGGTCCGATTCATCACGTTTGCGTTTTCATTGACACGACTGAAAAGATCATTTTGACAACTGGAGATTTCCAAGCTTACAGCTAGTCTGCCATCATCTAACCAGTTTTTTAGATGTAAATATGGGACATTTGTTCATCAGGTCCAATCACAATAGCTTGTAGCTCTGTCATCCGCTAAAATGTTAGCCAAAAACAGAAACACTTCCTCTGTGCAGACATAAATTGTAAAACAACAAGGTACAAGACATCAAATAAAACAAGAAAACGTTTCCCAAAAATCTAATGAAAAAGAAAATCCATTTTAAATTGCTGATTTCACCAAAATTGCCTAGTATTGAATGATGAAAAAAAGTTGAAAGTTGTTTTTTTTTTATGGATCGTATTGCTACAGCTTGGTATCATTGTGTGCCCTCTGGGGGTTGTCAAATGTTTTGGGATTTTTGCTGGTACCTAGCGTTTATGAAATAAACCATTGTAATCGAAGCAATAAATACAATTTTAAAAAAGGGAGGAACCAATGATCGTGCCCTGTGGAACACCAGAAGCTAAATGAGTGTCATTTGGCTAGCTGCTCCTGTTGAATAAAGAATTAGCTTTTGCTTAGAAATTTAACAAACGTGACAGGGCAGGTGTCCTGATTTGTCTGTCTGGACACGAGTCAGCGCTCGTAGCGCTGTCTTGAAGAAGGCCGTGACATGCTAACGGGCTTATGTCTTATGACGTGTTGGATCCTGGTCTTTATTTAAGTGTTTTTTATCACTAATTCTCAATCACAAAGGCAGTTTAGACGGGAATCATATCGTGTTCCCGCCACAAATGAATCCAGCCGAGCAAGCGCTGCCGACATGTCGTGTCGTTGTTTTTGTCGGCACTCTTTCAATCCATCTTTTATGTCTTTTTGTTTTTAGCTCCATGGAAGCCTCATCATGAGACTGCGCCAGCTGCTCCTCCCGTCCCTGCAGCTCCATGGTCTTCGCCCGCCGGGCTTCTGGACCAATGGCAGCGCGGCGCGCCACAGGCGCCTCAGCTCGGACGGCCCCGCCCCTCGCCGTGCGGTCGGCGAGGAGCCGGTGGAGCTGCTGGGCCGCTCGTACCCCCGCGACGACTTCACCAACGTTACGCCCAAGATCCTGGCCAAAGTGGGCCGCGACCTCCACAATCAGTCCCACCATCCTCTCTGGCTGATCAAGGAGCGAATCAAGGCTCACTTCTACAGGTAGGACTCTGACGGACGGAGGAACCAACATCGGATCCTTCTAGAACCCGGGTTCTCTCCATGTTCTCCCGCCTGCGTTCTCCATCTCACCTCCCATAGTCCAAGCAGGTTCACTGAAGACTCTGTGATTGACAGCTGACCCACCCGGGTTTAAGCCCCTCCCCCCACCCCCCCATTCTCAACTGGGACGTACCGGAGGCCTCTGTTTTTTGTGTGCGTTCATAATGCGCACCAGAATGTCCCAGGAGGGTGGGATACGTCTGCAGAGATATTTCTTTGAACGCAGGATTTTTCTTTTTTTTTTCTCCAATCATTGTTGCACTTATTTATGCATTCTTTTCTTTTATTTCTTTTCATTTTCCTACATGCAATTTGCTAATTTCCTTTTTTTTTTTCTTTTTTTTTTTTTTTTTCCATCCAGCCAACTCCGGGTGTCCTTGCTTGTTGTTTATTAAATACTGACATCAGAACAGTTTTTTTAATCCTCTCTACGGGGAGCTGTAGCATAAAATTATCTTCCACATTTCCCCCTCCGAAAAAAAAAAAAAAAGGTCTTTGAGAAGCCGCCGTCGTCCCTCCATGCACGTCCTCGTCTTTCATTTCGGGCAACCGCCGACTGGAGTCTCCGCAGCTCGCCGTCTCTGCAGGGGGACAGTCGGGTGTGAAGTCTAGCGGCGCACAAATGAACAGAACACACACACGCACAACCGCGCACACACACACACACACATTCATTTTCCCATCAAAAAGGCAGAGTCTGTTGTCTGGCGGTCGTTTAGACCTCTGCAGTTTCCGAGGGTCTCCGCCTTTGCTCTTTCGAAAAAGGGTCCGAGCGCGGGGGGCTGCTGGGAAAATGTTCAATTCCGCCCGAAACCCTGATCATATAATTTTCGAGTACCGCCATAAAAGTCCCCTTTTTTTTTTTTTCGTGTGTACTTGTGGTGAGTCCTAAGTCACATTTTATCGATGCGGTTTTAAGCATCCGCTCTTAAGCGGCGCGATATTTCAACTCTTAATGGTAGATATATTTCATTTGTATACACAGTGAACATTTATAAATATACTTTTGTTCCCGAGGGAAAATGGGAAAAGGTGGTGTTGGGAGGCGGAAAAAAAATATAAGTCCCAATACTTATTTGGGGAGTTGGGGGGGGCAGTTCAGTTCAAAACCATATCTGAAATTTGAAAGATGTGTGAAGGTGAAGAGTGTATTTATTTATTTATTCATCTATTTCTTTGTTCGTCGCATTTTCCGCAGTGCCTACATCGGCCGCTGGGGGAACCCGCTCTTCTCCGTGTACGACAACCTGAGCCCGGTGGTCACCGTGGAGCAGAACTTCGACAGGTGAGCCGCTCGAGGGCGTACAATTAGCAGAACTCCGATTTTTTTTTTGGTTTGTTTGTTTTTTTGCCTATGTTCGACACGGTTGAGGGCAGCGCTGTGGTTAGCGCTGGCGCCTCACAGCGAGGACGTCCCTGGTTTGATGCGTCTTTTCTGTGGGGATTTTGCATGTGGCTGGCCCGGCTCCTCCGGTTTCCTGCTCCCGTCCCAAACCCATGCAGCAGGTTCATTTGAGACCACAGTTTATTTGTGAATCACAGGGTGAATCGTCGTACGTCTCTATATGATGAGCAATTGAGAGGCCGACTGTATGTCTCTATGTTGTCTGTGAATAAGGGAGCAAATGACTGTGCCTCTATATGACATGCAAAAGAGAGAGTGAATGGTTGTATGTCTCTATAACACGCGTGAATGCCGAAGGGTTTATGTCTCTTTGATGCGCAAGTGTGAGGGGGAATGGTTGTACGTCTCTATATGACATGCAAATCAGTCGCTGAATAGTTGTATGTCTCCATATCCGGGGTGTCAAACTCAAATACACTGTGGGCCAAAATTCAAAACTGGGACAAAGTCGAGGGGCCACCATTGATGTTTATTGAAAATAATCTTCCCCAGATATAACAATGACCCTTTTTTCATATGGACCCAAACAAGTGTCGCTTGAAAACTGAATATGGAACAAGCAAATACCATACAATATATAACTTAGTATTGCACACATGCAAAATCAAATTTCAAATGAAATCACACATCAATGGCATTCATTTCTTATGTTGATGTTGCACTCCTTGGTTCCGGCCACATTGGCTCCACATACAAGACCAGCAGGTGTGTCTTCTACGTATGTAAACAGATATTCTGCCTCCCACCTGTCCAGAAAGCTCCTGCTTTCTGCCTTTCTTTCCCTTATGTTTCGGAGGGGTAGCACGGTGCCAGTATTAGCATAAGCTCGCTATGACTGTCAACATAGAAGAGAGCGTTTATGGGTCTTGTTGTGATTTTCACGCCAAAAGACCAGCAGAGCATTCTGGGAATTGTAGTATTAGCAATACATGTGCTGGAGGCTATGATAGTCGTTTGGTTTGGCTTCACGGGCCAAATATGATTAAAGTGTAATCATATGATATGCGAATGACTGCATGTCTCTAGAACACATGTGAATAAGAGGCTGAATAGTTGTACGTCTCTATATGATGCCTAAATGAGAGGGTGGATGGTTGTACGTCTCTATGTGACATGCAAATGAGAGGGTTCAATACTTGTATGTCTCTATATGACATGCCAATGACTGCATGTCTCTCTAACACGTGTGAATAACAGGCTGAATGGTTGAATCTGTCAAATATGACGCGGGAATGAGAGGGTGAGCGGTTGTACGTCTCTGCATGACATGCAAATGAGAGGTTGAATGTTTGTATGTCTCTATATCACATGTGAAAGAGAGGCTGAATGTTTGCATGTCTGTAAAATGTGACCCTGTGATTGGTCCACGACTCCCCTGGTAAACATAATGAATGAGTGAATTAATGTATTTGACTGAAGGACATTTTGATGGTTTAAAAAAAATCGCAGTGAGAGATCCGAAGCTCTTTTCAGTTTTGTTTTCATTCACGATCAAAAATCAATCGAGGAAAATCTAACCTTGTTAATTCGTCCAATCAGTTGGAGATTTCTGCATTTTTTTTTTTTCCCCCCCTTGATCTGAGTATGTATATTTTCTTTAATTTAAAATGACCCTAGACTACCGAAGCACATATTGATCCCAGTATTGATCACATCCCTGGACAGTGTGTAATGTGCATCCGTTTGACTGGCAGTTTGCTGATCCCACCTGACCACCCCAGCAGGAAACGCGGCGACAATTACTACCTCAACAGGTGCGTGACTCCCTGCCCGAAACACATCCGTCGTTTGGTCAATTCATTCGGAAAATGAACCGACGGCGGTTTTTCGTCCTCGTCCAGGGCGACGATGCTTCGGGCTCACACCTCCGCCCACCAGAGGGAGCTGGTGAGGTCGGGCCTGGACGCGTTCCTGTTGGCCGGGGACGTCTACCGTCGGGACGAGATCGACGCCAGCCACTACCCCGTCTTCCACCAGATGGAGGGGGTTCGGCTCTTCTCCAACCACGAGGTGCGAGAAGACAGGAGGAGCGGAGCATCTCATGGTGACGGCAAATTCATTCACGTTTGTTTTTTTTTCATTGTTTTTTTGGCCCTTTCAGCTTTTCTCCAAAGTGCAGGACGGCGAGAACCTGGACCTGTTCGAGGTCGGAGGTCGCCGGACGCCTCAGAAGCAGGAGAAGCACACTCTGGAGGCCGTCAAGCTGGTGGAGTTCGACCTGAAGCGAACGCTTACGCGGCTCGTCACACACCTGTTCGGAGAAGGTGAGCGCAGCGCCCCCTGGGGGCGGCGCGGCGGCGGGGGCGAGGCGGCGTCTTCACTCGTTCACCGTCTCTCTCGCCTCCCCGCTCAGATCTGGAGGTCCGCTGGGTCGACTGCTACTTCCCCTTCACTCACCCCTCCTTCGAGATGGAGGTGCGTTTCCAGGGCGACTGGATGGAAGTGCTGGGCTGCGGCGTGATGGAGCAGGAGCTGCTCAACTCAGGTCAGGACACCTTCGGGAAATTGTTTTTCTCGCTCGAGCCCCTCTTGCACTGTGGGAGCTTTTCAGGAACGTTCGGACAGCTTCGGAACCAGGGACCATGAACCTCAGGTCCGACAACTAATTTAGCGCCTTCTCCAGGGTCTTATTACAGTTCCATAGGAACTATCGCTCAAAGAGCCATTGGGACCCGTTTCCCCACAGATAAGAAAACCCAGGGACCCACAAAACCCTTCTGACATCTTCTCCTTTATGCTAGGCGTCGAAAAAAACTATCATATGTTGCAGTCGTGACATCAATCTATATCTTCAATCTTCTATAGCTTCAATCTATATCTGCATGAGACAAAAAACATTTCGAAGGGGAGAAAAAAGACGCAGCATTGAAATGAAACATTCGGTGGCTGTTTTTTTTAGCCATATTTTGGAAATAAAAGGCCAAGCTTCGCGTGACTGGGGCCGCAGTTGGCTGCAAATAAAAAGAGATTATTTCACTGAACGCTGCAAAATGTATATTTGCAAATGAAATAGCCAATTATAATTTTTGTTTTATCTGGTCAATGTGATTTTAGCTCCTGAGCCTCAACGCACAGCGTCTGCACGTCAAGGATGTAAAAGCTGCAAAAAAAACGTTTTATTTCAATCTTCCAGGATCACCAAAAGCTTCAAATTTACTATAACTTTGAAAAAATTACAAGCAAAATGGAAGTTTTTCGAAATGAAAATGTCCTCAGTGCCAGGCAGAGGAGGGCTGGAAGTGCCACCCGGGTTTGCTCCCGCTGACCCGGGTGCTCGCTAGAGCTCATAAGCCCATTATGAGATCCCTCCCACGGACCGCGCCATTTTCAAAAAAAAACGCTGCGGTCACCGGTCGGCAGTTTCCTCGCGACGAAATGCGTCGACGAAGAGGTTTCGAGCCCGCTGTACCACAGAGGGGTTTCATGGGGTCGCAGCTGAACATAAGCACAGAGTGAGCTCAACCGCGCGGTGAGAAAATAAAACCACTTCAATCCATCCGGTAGTCCGTGGTAGCTTCCCTCTGCATGCTGTGCGTGTCGTCTTCCTCCTCCTCTTGGCTGTTTTTTTTTTTTCTGGGTGCAGCGTATAATGTGCACGTCGAAGACGCTAGCATCACAATGTTTCCCACCGTGGTCCCATATCTGGGATGCTAAACCAAACACTAGCTAGTTCCTGGATAAAATGCGACCTGGGCAGAGCTGAAAGCGGCCACGGCTGTCACATGACCGAAGTCCCTCCACAAGGACCAGGATGGTTTTACGTGTTTTCATGAACAGGTGAAACTTAAAATGCGGCACGTGCACGTCTTTTGCAGCAGCAGACACACACACAGACACACACACAGACACACACACACACACACACACACACAGGCTCCGGGGGAAATGTTACGTAACCAGCCAACTGCAATAATTAGCCTGAAAACGCAGGAAGTGAACACACACGGGGGCGTCGTCCCTTTTCACGGAAAAAGAGTTCTACCGTCAACCGCCACACAGCCGGGTTTTTCTTCCTGTCCTCCGAATCGGCGCCTCCGTCCTGAGGTTCCGGGGGTTTCAGGCTCGAGGAGACCACTGCGGGGGAAGAGGGTGAAAGAAGCAAAGCTCTGGCAGCGGTTAATTTCATGGGGCGGATATTAGCATGGCAGTTAGCCACAGGGCATGTGCAGCGCAGATATTAGCATGCCAGTGAGCCCCGGGCATGTGCAGGTGGGTAAAGAGGCATCCACCTTGTCGCCCCCGGCGACAGAAACATTGTCGGCCGCGCAGTCGTAATTCGGTTCAGCACACGAGCTTCCTTGGGACGAGTAAGGCCGCCGACCCACCTCTCTGGAATCCAACTCCATTGGAAGAATCCCTCTCTCTCTCTCTCTCTCTCTCTCTCTCTCTCTCTCTCTCTCTCTCTATCTCCCTAGTACGA
>CAAKHD010011689.1:0-20679 GCA_901007705.1 Fistularia tabacaria
CACCCACACCCACACCCACAAACACACCACCACTCACACACACACACACACACACACACACACACACACACACACACACACACACACACACACACACACACACACACACACACACACACACACACACACAGAAAGACACTAAAACACCACATGAGTAGAAAGGGACAGAAGCCGGCCCCCTTGCAAATTCATCAGAGGAGGTTTTGATGTGAAATAGTAGGGCCGAGGACTGACATCAAATTAATCGTAATTGTTTTACATGTGTGCCGTGGTCTCGCGGGGGAGAAGATCTCGCCTGCACTCCCATCTTTGATCGCTCTTCAGATCTGAAGAGTGGCGGCAAACAATCCATCTGCTGCCAGTCCATATTTCACATGACCTTCAAAATTGAAGTTTGTCTCATGTAAATGTGGATTATCAGGTCACAGAGCCTGGATTTTGGATGGCTGGTGAAAAATTCTGGCATTAATTACACCGGTGTCCACAGAGAGGGAGAAGGTGTGAGCAAGTTGGAACGGGTGGAGGAAAGTTTCAGGGGTGATAGAAAAGCATCAGCCAGAATGAAAGGAAAGGTGGAGTAGACGGAGGTGGGAACAGCCATGGCGTCTCGTTTGGAGACACTGAGGAGAAGACAGGAGGCAGAGGTGACTGTGTGGAGGTTCCTCTTTGGGAGTGAGGAGGATGGAGAGGATCAGGACGTCCATCAGAGCCACAGCACATCGTAGATGTTTTGGGAATAAAGACTGAGATGGTTTGGACATGGACAAAGGAGGGATGGTGAAGATCTGGGTGGGAGGATGCTGAGGTTGGAGGTCTGGAGTAAGACCAGAGGAAGTTTACAGATGGAGGACAGGAAGTGAGTGGGTGTGAGAGGAGAGGGTGAGATGGAGGCAGATGATCGGCGGTGGTGAGCCCTGTGAGGAGCCGCCCAAAGGAAACGAAGAATAAATCCTCTTGCTTTTACTGCCCGACCACACAAAAAGTGCATCTGGCTATTTGCCCTGGAGATGAAAATGAACGGCTGCCTGTTTTTTTTTGTCACACAACAGGCCACCAGGTGCGGCGATGGAGTTTCTGAGTAAACTATGTCCTCCAACGCCTACTGAGATCCCATTGAAAGGGGAGCCATCATTGCAGCGCGGATTCACCTATGAGTTCTTTACCCCTTTAGAAGCATTTATGTAGTTTTATGAGGAGTATGGACAGCTGCCCGCACTCCAAAGCGGTATACAAATATAAAGCCATCCCATTCAGTGTGCACTTGGACTGAACTTCCTTCCTCTGAATTAGTTTTTTCTCTTCTCCATTTCTGCAACTGACAACTTTTAATAGAAGTGAAATCCCACCACGGTCACCGGCCTCTGCCCCGCGTCTGCCTCATCCTGTTTCCGACACGCAGCATTATGGCATCGGTGTTGGGTGTTAACAGATAGGACAAACAAGAATGAAATATCATATGCCAGAATGGAATACAATATTCTTTCGCTCTTGGGTCACCTCTGAGCGCTGGATAATCTCCCTCCAGAAAATGAGGTAAAAGACCAGAGCATTGGGCGGCAATCGAATTCACCACTTTACAGAAGGAGACCCATCGGCCTTTCCACAAGGCGTGGCACCGAAGCGGCCACCCGGTGCGCTGCCTTCCATCTGCGGCTCCACATGTGGCAGTCAGGGTAAACACGGGAACTTTCCCTCCATATCCACATCCACACAGGAAGAGCTGTGAATCATTCAAAACATATGTGGAATATACAGTTCGGCTCAGAGAATAATCAAAGAGGAATCACATCCCGGAGGAGATCCTGTTAACTCACTACAAGTGGGTTCTGTTAAAACGCTCAGCTGTCCAATAAAGCTCGCGCTGCTGTTGAGACTTGGAGTTGGGGTTACGATCTTGATTTGATGGAGCATGACTCCTTGACAGAGAACAGCAACTGAAAATCCACTGGGGAAAAAACACCCTTTCAAGTGTTAAGCTCACAACTTTTCCCCATGCCGAGCGAGTAAAGTCAATATTTGGATAATGTGGGTTCCATTGAGCTGACCGCTGACAGGACACGGTTGTAGGGTTTCTCCGGTATCCGACATGGGAGATGTGTGTTTTTCGGGCCGCCCCGGGGTGCAATGGGAAAACTCCAGCCTGCTAGTTCAACGGGAAAGCGGGGGAGCGATTTTCACCATGACATGCAATCGTACCGTCACACACAAGCTCATTACCACACATCAGCTGGAAACCCCTCACGTCCAGCATTCTACACAGCAGAAGAGCCTTCGTTCGGTTTCAATCTCTCTGCCCGATCGCATGCTCGTCAAACATCTCATCTACCTTCTGATATTTTAGCGGCGGACACTTTACAGCTCCGTGGAGAGACTGCTGCAAAGAGCGCTGCTGGTGCGGGGCCTTCACCGCAAACTGCCAGAACTCACACCGGGACGACAACATCAACTGCAACGCTTAAAGCGTGAAAGAAAACAAGCTTTCATGTCAATTGCCGAGGAGCTTCAGATTTGACGGGAGCCTTTTGTTTCTGTTTGGTTTTCCCAGGCAGCTGTGGTGGCACCTTGTTCCAGGTAAAGATTACCTTTTTTTCACATGGGAGCTTTTAGTCACGATTGAGAAGGAGAATGTCTAAATTCACAGGCTGGCTTTGAACAGTTCATGTCAAGTGGCCGCATTCTATCGGTCACAAACGAAAGGTCATACCTTAGAGTGCTATGTAAACTCCACGCCTGACTTTGAGCATCTTTTTCCATAAAGTAGCTCAAGACTTAATAGAAGCCTTGAAGGACTGGCTGCAAAATAAGGACCCAACAGACAGCGTTTCCAGGGGAAAATTCTGACTTGGCATCTTCGCACAGACGTGTGTTTGTGTGTGTGTGTGTGTGTGTGTGTGTGTGTGTGTGTGTGTGTGTGTGTGTGTGTCAGTCTCTTGGTGTCAGAGCAGAAGCAACGCCAGCTACCACATACTGTACCTCTATGGTGTGTATGTGTGTGTGAGGACGCCTCAGAGAGATGTAAGGGAAATTACCTGTTTTCTCCAGGAAAACTGCTGCTTCTGTTACTCGAGCGAGTGCGTGTACGTACCCATGGAATTTTGTACGAAGAAATCCTCCAGAAAACAGCCAAGTGTATGCAGGTTTTGTAGACATAAATACTCGACAGGTCTAAAAGACTCCCAAGGGTGTCGGGGCAGTTCGTGGCAACCCCTTTCCCCTTCGAAGAGAAATCAGAGGGGATCATCTTTGATGAAGAGGCTGGGTCTGTTGGAGTGCAACAGCCGTCTAAAGGAGTAGCCCGTGTCAGCCCAAACACCGACAGGTTACGAGATCGCCCTCCATCCAACCCCCGGTTGCGCTCATGTCCAACCCCCTCACCACTGCGGAGGAAAGAGTCAGCCAATCATTCCTTGACCTTTGTCTATCTCACCTCATCATTTGGGACGATTCACATTCAAACCGCCATGACTTACCAAGTTGGCGGCGAATGTAGACTAAATTGACCGAGCTGAGAAAAGCTGTGCGGGTATCAGAAGAGGATACGTCCGGCCCTGACACCATTCTCTGAACAATCAAAACCCACAGAGGGGGATAACTTAGGTCACGGCTTTGAATCGATTGGGACGAGACCGTGACCCCCTGCCCCTGGTAAATCCACTGGGAGGGCCGCTGTATGATAATGAAGGTCTCCATAGTCTTTTTCTGCACGATAACGCAGATCTCAGTGTTTAGAGTCCAGGGCTGTCAAACTCATTTTATCTCAGGGGCCACATGGAGGAAAATCAATTCTCAAGTGGGCCAGATGGGTAAAATCATGACATATTAACTACTATTAATGTACCTAATGTTCAATTCACCCCTCAAGCGTGGTATCTTTGTGCTCCCAAAGCTAAAAGATACCAGTGACCTAGCTCTTGGGCCTTGAGTTTGACACCCCTGGTTTAGACCCTCCCGGGGTGCAGACACGTCTCATTTGAGAGCTAACACCGACCGGTAGGCCACCAAGAGTATCACAAGTAACTCAGCAGTAACCAAGCCAAGCTGAGTCTGAGTGAAATATGCAGAGGAACATTTTTCAAAATCGATTTATCTGGTAATATACAATGAATTGTGACGTGAAGTTCGGTCTGATGAAAGTTCAGATTTTGGCAGGTTCTCAACATGGAGTTGTGCTTTCAACATGTTCTCACATAAGATTTATTTGTTCTTGAGCTATACTGTGTTGGACCTGGATAAATGTTAGTTGCTGCAATGACTTGGACCTTGCTCAGATGAAGGAACATCAGGGGCGCAAAATCAAGAGGCAGTAGAGGATGGGTGGAGGGAGACAGAAGGACCTCAAGGATCCTTCCAGAAATCCCTTTGCAATTACAGGGAGCTTTAAGCTTCTTAGATGGTACACTGAAGACGGCCTAGAGTGGCTTGGGCTTTGACCTGCTCACTTGGGTCAGACAGCACATTTGGGGCATGTGTGCGAGTGCTTGCAGATCCATCGGTGTGTCTCTAAAGCTGTTAGATGTTGGACTGCTCCAGCCGTCGGAAGCCTTGTTAAAACTTTCCTGTGGGCCACCTGTTGTAAGGCGCAGCTGTCTTTTCAAGCCATGCCACAACTGCTGCTATCAACCATGCCTGGAATGGGGGAAGGAATCTTAACACAAGGCGGCACAAAAACAACTCGAGTGTCAACACAAGCTGTCAGACTGACATATGGAGAGGTGTTAGGAGAGAACACATGACTCTTTAACTTAACACATCAGTCAGTGTACCTCAAATGAGATATTTGATTACGAAGCAGCTGAAGACAAAAATGCACTTAATTCGACCACCAGCTTCCTCAGCTTAGAGGAGCAAATAAAGGGATAGTAGCCTAAAGACGCTCTGCGCCTGAAGTCATCCGTTAATGCCTTCATTTAAAATGTACCTGATGATTTACTAGCATGCAAGGGTACGATATCGATATATGCTGAATATCTGTGATACTAAGTAGTGGAGGTTCCACATTGGAAAATGTTGGAGAAGGATATTAGTGAACTGGTTAGTCAATGAGAAATTTGAGGAAATGAAATTTGAAGGTCTCCACTGACATCCGCACACCGATGCCTGTAGAGCTGCCATGCTAGGTGCTAACCAGTCCATTGGGAGTGACTGGGGGGGTTCAGTGTTTTGCCCAAGGACATTTCAGCTTGGAGAAAAGGGGAGCCAGAAGTTGACCCCCCAACCTTCCGAATGGACAGATGCCTGCTCTGCCATCTGAAACACAAAGTTTTTACTTCAAAATCAAGGTTTAAGATGTGATTCATCCAATAAATCATTTTCCTCAGTAGCTCTTACAGATATTGTGATATTCGTCCAGGAGTTTTTTTTTCCCTACTCCATTGACTTATAGAAATAAAATAGAAACGAGAGGGTGTTAGACGGTTTGGCATTCCCAGCCTTTGCCCACGGTCGCCTATGCATACTGTGAATACCACTGCCATTCCCAGAGGCCGTCCTTGATAATCTCTACAAAATCAAAGAGCAAGGCGATGGGTCGAACCAGGGCAGAGCCTGCATACCAGCCTGATGGACCTCTGATGGATGAACCAACAGTCAGAGAGAAGAATGATGACATTTACCAGGACTGAGTTACCTCACAATCTCCCCTGTCCAACTCAATGGTAATGGCCAAGAAAAGCAGCGTCTGCTAAAAATTGGCATTATTCAACAGGAACAAAATGACTTAATGGGACAAATGTGGGATACCGAACAACTTTCGGTATCAGCATGCCAAACAGAAACTCTGGATCTTATGTTGCTTGTAAGTCTCTAGCAGCCTATTAAATAGTTGTACCAAATTGATTTATTCGTAAATATTTACCCTTTTTCAAGAAATCCGAGGCCAGTGCCACAAGTCATCAAGCAAGGTTGCTTCTGCACAGGTTATATCATCATTTTCACATGAAGCCCATTAAAACACTAAGCTAGAGGAGACTGGTAGCTGTCCATCCCTGCCATCCTCCTCTTAAGCTTTTCCCAACCTTAGGTATTTTAAATTTTAAGTAAGTCTCCAGGTAAAAGTACATGGAAAGAGATGAAGGGGAAAAAATGCATTAAATGTGTTTTAATTGTGATTTCACATTCATTTTTCACTTGCTCCAAAGCCTCCATGAATAAAGTGTGAATAAAGTGCAACTAGAAGAGGAGAGCAACTCATTGTTAAGACACACCAGCATCGTCACCAATTTCCGTGAAGGACACCGGCTCCGGCCGAGCTCTTCCATATTCACAACTGAGCACATGGTGCAAACACCACCTCTTCTACATCCCAACAGAAGGCCCTGAATGAGCTGCTCCACGCCTTCTCCATTTTGTCCCAGTTCTCTTGAGGTACCTTTGATGTGCTGAGCTTGACAGTGCTTCAGACAGGGGTCAGTGTAAGAACAGCGCAACGCTGCTGATCGTCTGCTGATCTGAGTTGTCTGTCACTGCCAAGCTGTCTGCCTCAGCCTAAACAAGTGTATATTTTGTCCCGAATGAGTCATCCTTTGGCAGTGGTTTAGTCTGGTGCGGGTCAGCTCACCTTCAAACATAGCATTTGAGGTCACAGCTCACAGCTCACAGGGAGCCAATGGGCCCCGGTGCTAGTATATTCACAATATACAATATAATATTGGTATATTATATATCAAGGCAACATGTCTTAGGAGGTTCTCAGTCATCCAGGTCATGGTGAATTTTTGTCAAAATCTTGGACTGGACTTGAATTTCTTGACTTGAAGACGTTTCACCCCTCATCCAAGCCACTCGGATTAGGGGTCAGTTGCCACGACAAGAAGATTTCGACAAGTATTCCATGAAAGCTTTGAATGTATGCTCCTCGTCAAACACTGCAAATAAACATCTCTGCCTCAACTGAGGGTGACTGCACTTGGGATGTGTTCAAGGAGAGAGCTCAGTTCATTGCATCATCCTTTTAAGTCTAAAAACTTGGCAAGACCAAGAAACTGGGGCATTAAAATAGAAACAGGTGTAAAAAAAGAAATAGAGCAAAGTGTGTGGACTGTGTGCCAGCTTTGGCAGCCGCTCAGACGGATACCCTCATTCTCCTTGATGGACAAAAGTGAAGAGACACTTTCAGGGAGATCAATATCAAATGGTCTCAACTTCTAAAGCGCTTTCCACTCCATGCGGTTTCTAAGTGCTGGATTGCACACACACACACACACACACACACACACACACACATACAACGGCAGAGCTGCGATGCAAGGTGCTAACCAGACCATCGGTGCCTTGCCCAAGGACACTTTGGCATGCAGACAGAAAGAGCCAGAGATCAAACCACCAACCTTCCAGGTGGAGGGACACCCGCCCTGCTGGCTGAGCCTCAGCTGCCACGGATCAATAATGAACAAGGAGGTTAGCTAAGACCTCCGGGGCTAATGCCGTCTACAAATGTTTAACACAGGAAGTAAACAACAGCCTCTATGTTCAATTGGTTCACAACAAAAATGGCACCAGGTTCTCCACTTCCTCAGTTTTAAACAATGATAGTATGACTTCCTTCTGTTGCAATTTCTTTGAATGATGTAAAAATGCAATGAATACAAAACCAAAATGTCGCAGAAAACATTGTAGAGGCAACATCAAGAGCTAAGAGCAATTCATAAACCATAAATTGTCTCCATCCAATAAGGGATAAATCATGACATGCAATCGAATCTGCTTTCCAGTGCAGCTTACCACTGGAACTAAAAGCCAGTGGAGGAGGAAAAGCTGTGCTTTCCACAAGCACAAAGAGGGGGGTCAAGACACAAAGATCCACATCCTCTTACTGGATAAACAGGTTTTTATTACTGAGGTTTTACCAACAAAACACACACACACATACACACACACACTAACACACACACACACATACATGCATAAACATGCGAATCCACACAAGTAAGCCGAACAGCTTCCACTAGCCAGCCGTTCGAAAGAACTAGCTCAATTACGGCTGTGTCAGATCCACCTCGGGGTGAAAAAAAAGAGACAATAACTCAGCAGTGTTTTGTGAAAAAAAAGCCCTGACACCGTCCTTTTCAGCTTTTCACTTTGAAAATATCAGGCATAATGGTCACATAAAAAACAAGGAACAAAGTGTGGCTGCTAATGACAGGCTCAGGTGTCCGCCCAGTTTAAATATCAACCAAAATAACAAGAATTGACCAAAAATCATGCTAATGCGGCATCAATATTATTTTATCAAATCAACTTTGATTAGGAAAAACCTGCTGCAAATCAATGTTGTGAATAATATGATATTTCCTTTCACTTTAAAATGTCAGTGACACACGTTTCATAGCAGTTTTACGAGTTGCTACCAACATAAGTCGCCGGGACGAGTGGACAACTATCATCAGGCAGCAGGCGCAACCACCCGACCCGGATCGAGTCTCCTTTGTATCGCAGGATGAAACTATGCAGCACGTGCACGTCTTGTAAACTTCCCACAATAAGCACTTGATAAGCTTTTCCTTTCCATGACACTCCTGTCCTAACCTCCGGCGTGGTCACTGGCGCTGCTGGTGCAAAGCAGCACGGTGTTTACACTCCAATAGCTGGTCCCTTCCTTTTCAGGTGTTCACCCTATGTCTCAGACCGTGCTCAACTTGTTTGACAACATGACGAACAAGATACCTCGAGTCAAATGCAATTAAATAGGCTGATAGGAATGCTTGGTGGGCTTAAAACGAAGGCAGCTTTGTGCTGCGTTTCTGCATACAACAACAAGAACAACAACAAACTAGGAATATTGTTTTGCTGAGATTGCTCTGATGGTACTTGCAGTTACACACAAATTAAAAACACACCCCTCCGATGTGTTGGATACATTCACACCTCTACGGACTCACAAGGGTATGCAAGTCTTGGCCGGATCTGGCTGTTAGTTAGACAACATCAACATGAGTTGTCCTGAACCCCAAACAGAACACAGGCCATCTGGTGCTGCAGATTTAAACATTAATCACATGTCCCTCTCCTAACAAATTAATCTTCTTTGGAAACAAATTCCACCCTCCACATATCAAACGTGTGGAAACAGATGCATTAGTGTTTTAAATACAGACAGACCAATAATAGGATTTGCTTAAGAACAATGCACCGTTGGACCGCGGGCGCCCGATTGCACGGACAAAATAGGATTCGATGGTAATTTGTGATTCAATTTCCATGTAAAACAACAGCAGGACATTCTGCCGCCCCAATTAGCCTGGAGCCCCTGAAAGGATCTATTCTGGGGCTGAATGCAAGAAGACGGAGCAAAGTGAGCGGCACCATCATCTTCTCATTTGGAGAATGCGTCAGGAGAATGAGAACATGAGGGATATAATTGTGTGTAAGAGACAGATTCCACGCAGACCAGAGGACAATAAATGGAAGTGTTCCCGTCTACTGCACCGTTTAATTGATAAAACAGACCAAAGGGAGGGAGGCCTTGTTGTGCAAACAATATGGCCTTGTGTTCCCTGAGGCAGAGCATGGGGAGGTCAATGCGAAACAACAACAACGCCGACAACGCTCCTGGTTCGAGGAAAAACAATCCGGACGCCTCACAGATTCCAAAAACTGAACTCGACAACGTGACCCCGTACTCCCGGTCCGCCATTTTGGGAGTATCATGGACAAACTCGTGGGATATTCGCTGGTGCACATGGCAGCGTTGGCTTCGGCTGATCCCCAGGGCAGACCTCAAGCGGTGAGAAGTCGGCCTCGGGCCCAGGCAGGTGCGAATCTGGCTGTCCAGCCTCTCCCACAAACACGGGTTTAAAATTATGCACTAACCCTCTGCAACGTGCTGAGGATCAGGGGGCTTAAGGTGAGCCCAAAACCGAGCGCGGACGTGGATTAGCAGAGGAAAAAGTGCGCGCAGGCCCATCACTTCTATGAAATTAAAAAAATACAATGTATAAAAAGAGGCGTTAATCTAAACTCCTCGACATTTGGACACTGTCCCGCAGGGAGGGGTGCGCCTCACGCCTTCTGAGGTCTGGACAAGGTACGCCGACTCACAGCACAGACACACTAACACATATTCAAACTGCAGGGCTCATGTGGGAAATCCTATTTTTACCATTGGGCAGGGCGAGGCTCTGCCATGGAGCACACAAAGTAGGGAAACTAACAAGAGAGGGAGGGCGTTTGGGCTGACAGAGAACAAAGCGGAAGTGTCCTTCCTTCTGATGACCTGCAAGTTAAAGGGAAGAACACAAAGTGCTCTCTGTCCACACAGCCCAGTGCAGCTGCAGCCAAACAGGCCTTCTCGCACCGAGAGGCTCCAAATTAATCCAATACAGCAAATGTGGAGCGTCCGGACGGATACTTTCCCAAACAGCTTTAGCTCTCACTGTCCAGCATGTCCATTCGTACTTCATCGTGTGCATGTTTAAGTGAAACTGACAGAAGTTCGGGGTTCCACCTGGACATGACGATGAGCCTTTTGCTACACCTGCTCTAGGCGGGCACGTCGCACCCCGCTTCTGGAGGAGGCCGAGCAGCCGGTCGGCGTGAACAGAGCGGACGACCAAGAACGGAGTTCAATTCCCGACGCTCCTCCGAGCCTGCCGTTGAGCAAGACGCTGAACACCCCCCATAACTGCTCAGTGACTACCTGCTGCTCAGGGTTCATCCATGGTGGCTCCATGCTGAGGTCCAGTTGTGCTGCATGCAGAACTGCATGTGCCCACTAAAGGACCTCCTCTTTACTCTTCGAGAGAAACGACCTCAGCGTGAAGAGCAAGGAAAGGTCACAAGCCTGCCGCGCAATCTGGGTTTCAACCTGCTTTTCTGGACTCTGTTTCTCATGGAGACTCATCTCTATACAACGAACGCGGCATACATTCTTTTCACGGACTCCTGGTAGCTTCAGACTGGTGGAGGACCTGGCTGAACTCCCGAGGCTGACCCACTCACCTCCTCCAGCGCGGCCACGGTGTTCCTGCAGTGGGACATCCGGGTGGTGAAGCTGGAGGCGGTGGGGGATTTGTAGTCCTCGTTGGTCTCCGCCACGAACTCCGCCACGGAGATCTGCTCCGGCATGGCTGCTCCTCTTCCGATCTGAAGAAGACGCGCTTTTCTCGCCACCTTCCTCCTCCTCCTCTTCCCCCGAACTTCGGCACTTGTCGGACGGAGTAGTTCACAGCAGCGGCGCCGCGGTGGGTGGAACCTCCCGGGGACGGTGAACCATCTCCGGCGAGTTTAAGTCATTCCCCCCTCCCCTCGGCGGCTCCGCGGACTCCTCCACAAGGCGACGGGCGCTTTCTGTCTCTCCAGCCGGTTCAAAGCCGCTCCCTCCCCCGCTGCGCGGCACTCCGCTCCGGGTCGGTGCTTCCCCGGGACCTGCGGCTGTCGGCCAGACTTACTTGTGTTCGTGAGTGCCGGGAAACAACGGCCGGCCGTTCCCATCGGGAGCGCGACGCATTGACAAAAGGCAGAGGAGGGGATTCAATGGACGGGCGGCGGCCAATCGGGAGCGCGGCGGCAGCGCGGGGACCAATCGGAGGCCGCGCAAGGCGTGACCTCATGATGCCTTCAATGACCCAACGGAAATTTAAATTAGGGATTTAATTTGTGGACAAGGTTAAGTGTAAAAAAAATGGGATGCTAGGCTTTCAAGACTGCAAAGAGATTCACATGAGCGGAAATCACAAAAATAATTTCATCGTTACTATTTCCATGGAGGTGCTCAGTCATCCAGGACGTGGTTAATCCTTGTCAAAATCTTATCATGGCAACCAGACGAGTTGATCCATTATTAATATTAGAAAGGGAATTCATTCATTCATTCATTCATTCATTCATTCATTCATTCTACCTGCACTCCGGATTGCGGGGCTTGGAGCCAATCCCAGCTGTCATTCCACAGGAAAGAGGGGTTCACCCCGGACCGGTCCGTCACAGGGCCACTGCAGACATCCAACCATTCACCCTCTCATTCACACGTCTGGACAATGTAGAGTCTCCACGGAACCTCCTGTATGTGTTCGGACTGTGGGAGGAACCCGAAGAACCCTGAGGAACCCACTCCTTACAGAAAGACCCCCTGTGGAAATCAAACCAAGGACCCTCTGGCTGTGAGGAGGAAGTGCCAACCAACCGCAGTGTTATTTGTTGTGCCTCTTCAGTTTGGAGTAACTGAGAAGCAGCTGATGGAGCAGAATGTGGATAGAACTGCACAAGAGAGGGGTGACATGTTGGCAGAAACCATCATGTCCCTGTGCTTCGGCCAAGCCTTAATCTGGTAAAACTTTGATTTCCTCCCCCAGAACCATGGAAAGCATCAACATTCGGTGTCAATACCTCAAACCAATTTTACATAGATCTACTCTCATGCAGTCACAATAAGATAAGATAAGATAAGATAAGATAAGATAAGATAAGATAAGATAAGATAAGATAAGATAAGATAAGATAAGATAAGATAAGATAAGATAAGATAATACTTTATTGATTCCCATAGGGGAAATTCGGGTGTTGCAGCAGCAACATTAGAGGAGAAAAAAAAAATGAGTGTGCGACAGACAAAATCCATCTGTGTGAATGAGACGATGAGGTTTCAGGGGTGGAGATGAAGAGAGGAGCAGGTCAGCAGTTCAGAGCAATGGAGAGGGGGGAGAAGAGGTGGAGAAACAAGTGCAAGCAGGTTGGGAAGGGTGGAGGAAAAGGGCGCATTGAGAAGACGGAGGTGAGAGCAGCCATGGTGTCTGGTTTGGAGACACTAAGGAGAAGATTGGAGGCAGCAGAGATGAAGATCTGGAGATGTGGATGTTCTGGAGATAAAGTCACATTGGTTGGTTCGGACATGGACAGAGGAGGGAAGGAGAAGATCTGGGTAGAAGAATGCTAGGAGGTCTGGAGGAAGACCAGAGAGGAGGTTTATGGATGGGGGGAAGGAGAACAGGAAGTTAGTTGGTGAAAGGAGAGGGTCAGATGGAGGCAGGTGATTGGCAGGCAGGTGACCCCTGAAGGGAGCAGGTCACAACCAGTGTGCAACCTGATGAAATATGATAATCCAGTCCGTGAGAGCTGCAGCTGCTAAATGTTCAACGTTATCCAAGTCAGAAAGTGTGTTGTTTTTTTTTCCTTTCTTTACTCAAACAAGCAGCCGTACCCTAAAATGTGTTGGGGGTAAACATCCCATCATTCACCCGGTGAAACTGCTGAAGACTCTCTCATGTTTCAGCTTTTTACCATCAGAAGCCTCAAAAAAAAAACAACACACGTTTCCACCAGCGTTGTGTTCTCCCCGGGTTCCTGGGGTGAACAGATCTGCTGGTGTTTTCCGGCCTGTTCGGCCCGACCGGACAGGCGGTATAAATAGTTTGGCGGCAGCCGAGGTGAAAAAACCCCGGCCCCCCCTAAATCACAAACCGACCAGTGTTCACACATTCTTTCAGCTCCGCGGCGTCTCCTGGCAAACCACTAAATGAGGCGCCCAAGACCCAAACTGACCCTCCCTGGCTTCTACACACACACACACACACACACACGCAACTCCACATCTGCCATCCCACGGACACGGCAGCTGATGTCATTCTCTGTTTGCCTCACCAGATTATTCACCGCATTTGAGTTTCAACTCCAAAATCTGAGAGCTGAGAGCCACGAGGATCTCAACCCTGCTGTTTGCACCGGCCATCTTGATTCGACGTGAGGAGATCATTTATATTTTATATAAAGTAAGCGTCAAAAAGTTTATATTCCTTAATGATACAAAGAAGCTATGTTTGCTGCCTGCTTGGTTGGAACCAGGGGTGGGCAGATGTTTTGGCTGCAGGTCCTCCTCCAGTGCTTGGGTCTGAGCGGTGGGCCGGACCTTCGGCAAGTAGGAGTTGAAGTTCTCCTTGGGGATGGAGTCAGACTGGAAACAGATCGGTTGCGATTCCCGCGGAGCTTCTTCTCCATTGACTGACGCAGCATCTGACTTCAGCCGGAGCCATTTCTCAAACCGTTAGCATTCAGAGGAGCCTCCCTGTAGCAAGTCCAGCAGGTTAGCGGACGTCTTCCAGCGTCGCTGCCATGCAGAAATGATCTGCTTGCCAGTTGTTGCTTATTTTGGAAATAACATTTTTGTTCTCACGTCTTGAACGGTAGATTGACAAATATAAAACGTTAGCTGAGATCGCAGCTAACCTCTCAGCTGTAGTGTCTCTCTCCTCGGAGGACAAGTTGCTAGCATAGTTAGCATGCTAAATATTGTATTCCTTTGTTATTTGTTGAAAACATGACACTTGCTGTCAAATTTTCGCCTTTTTGGCGGGAGTTACACGTGACATTAGATCCACAGAAGCACAGGAACTTGACAGTAGAAAAGATCCGCTGCAGTTGTGCAGCGCCATCTGATGGCCTGGATTGAGTACTGCAGTCGAAACAGTGAAATTAATCTGATTTAAATCTCTTGTTTGAATGTATTTTCAAAGTGAAGGAGGCCATCATTTTGCCGCCTCTGGTTGAAATGAACCAAGTGCTTCTTCACCCCCAGGGTCATTCTCACCGCAGACCCTGATTTGCAGGAGAAACATCTCACAGCCCTCTTTGATTAGAGACCCACTGTTGGATTTTGACTGCCCAGGAACAGAAAAGCCGCTATGGTAATTGAGGGGGGATTGCAGTTTGAGTTGAAGTCACTTTTTCCTAATTGTGTTAGCATGGTGTCAGGGTTTATAACAGGTGGTATAACCTCATAGTCCCGCCCCTCGCACTGCAAAGACGTGAACTGAATGACTGCTTTGTTTGCATGATTTGCAGCCAGGTCCTTTTCAGCAGAGCTCATTTTGTTGGCTGCTCAGACTCAAACTGCGGTGAGCCGTCGCCTTGTCCGAAACACAGGAGGGAATCCGTCATGTCTGACCTCTTTGAGAAAGGCTGTTTGATTTTTACACAGTTAAAATCTGAAGGTTAAAACTAACAGAGCCACTGAGAGCGTCGCCGACTTTCGCTCTGAAGGCACAGCTCAGCTTCTACCCTTGTAACGGGAGGAAGAATTTTTCATTGCACCCCTCAAACCTCAAGGACACCTTGGAAATGAGTTATTCCACATAATTACGCCATGTTCTTGGCGAAACCACTGACTGCTCTAAATAGCTGGGGGGTTGCAGCCACTCCGCCATCACCATCGGGAGCAACACGCTTTTACAGTAATTACGGCTCCCTTCGGGACTCGCCCCTGTGAGGCCGAGCATATCAAGTTCTCAAGTTCTCTCAAGTACTTCATCATTTCCTGACAGGCGGCGTATCCACCTGCCCCATCTTCTCTGTTTCCTAGCTACCAGAACTCCACACGCTCCAACAGAGCGTTCTGGCTTTGCATCCCTGCGCCGGCATGCACGCCGCAGCAGAACAGATGCCATGTTATATTATCGCGAGGGCTTTGTGAGCTCGGACGTCCTCCCGAACGACCATCATCTCCTCCTCTCGTGGCAAGCGCACCAATGTTGCTTCGCCACTAAGTGGTACCACTGAGACCTTAGAGTTGTGTTCTGTGCATATGTTGGATCATGCAGGTCATCTGCAAAGCTCTGCACCTGCACTTTCATCTAGAACAGACCTTGGCATTTAACAGCTCGGGGGCCACTTGTGGCTCTTTGGGCCCTGCTTGGCCCGTGTGAGGTCAATCAGATCATGAATGACGAAACATTTATTCCGTTATTGCTATGCAAATGTGTTGCTTTTCTCTTATCATTGATTTGGCCCTCAAACAGCGTTCAGGTTTCTCATATGGCCCATATGAGAAACCTGGGCATCGAGAGGGTAGAAGATCACAGCACGATTCTGAGCCGGCATTCGGTTTCAGATGATTCTCCTGCATGTTTCGCTGCAAGAAAGTCCCCGATTCGGGAAGGTGTCGGGCTCTTTGGCCTCCAACTCACGAGCTGGTCCGAACCACAATGGATATTTGAACGTACCACCAGAATCCAAATGAGGCTTGCTGAAAGTACTCATAAAAGTTCAGTGACGGCGTGAAGGAAAACACGGTGAAGAACGCGTTGGGAGTTTATCGGCAAACTGTCGCTGAGGGAACATGACTTGGTGTCTCTCCCTCCCTGTGCAAAAAAACAACAGTGAATTTCATTTCTGTCCGACTACAAACCACTTCAGCCGTGTTTTCAAAGTCACGAAGCAAAAGTAGCCATTGAGATGTTTCCACCACCAAGCCTCTTTTAGCGCTTCCTGTTTGCAGCTGTGGTTTACACCACAGTTAAAAACTATTTATAAATTGTGTCTTTATGCCAAAGTCTATTCGGCCGCTTATATTTACTCTTCAAGATGAGATAAGCTTCAACAGAAGATGATGCAGGGCTGGAATGTAGGCCCTTTGTTTTTGGCAAAGTCATGTCTTCCTCAGGGTTCCTCCCACTTTCCAAAGCCATGCAGGAGGTTCATTGGAGACCCTACATTGTCTAGACGTGAGAGGGTGAATGCTTGTATGTCTCTATCTGTGTCCCTGTGATGGACCGGTCGAGGGTGAAGCCCACCTTTTTCCCAGTGACAGCTGGGATAGGCTTAGCTTAGCTTTATACCACCAACTCCGATCAGTGCAACCTTAAGCCCAGGTGTAGATGTGGCCAGATGTGGTGGAGCTCCCTCCAGCCCTGCCTGAGAATGAGATCAGTGTGACCTCAACTTCGAACTGTCCAAATCTAACCAGCATATCTTTGTGTTCCGGTGAACATCATCTGTGTTCTTCTGTGTTTGAGGAAGCTAAAGTGGCGCTGAGACTCTGGACGGAGCAATCAATGGACAGGCGACCGGTCAAATGGCCTCTAGTGGCAAGAGGAGAACTAAAAGATGGGATTACTCTTCCTCTGGGCACGAAATGAGACAATGGTCTGAGAAGGCCACAATGTCTGCCTCCTCACCTGTGGGATGATGATAATGGTGACGTGCTGAAAAGACATCCTGCTGGGAACACAGACGAAGCAGTAAAACAGAGGCCCTCCTGTTTGCCAAGTCATTCATCTGCGATGGAGCTGCAGTGCGGTTCTAGTCCTCACAGAACTCTCAGATGCAGAGGGCTGAATAAACCGTGCACGTCAGAGTCTGACGAGCTGCTCTATTTTAAGACGCCTCGTCTGGTGGCTTCCAGGGGTGGAATGCTGCCCCGACCCCCCAAAACAACGGCACTTCCTGTCCAATCTGTGGAGAAAACGGCTGCGTGTCTCTGGAGGAGCAAGCCCGGGTGCAGCGTTTGAACTGCTGACTTTATAAGGAGCGTATGGACCCCGTCACTACAACATCAGCCACACAGCTCGGCCAGGAAAACCAATGTGCAGGCAGTATTTTTGAATCAGGTGGGGGGAGATAACAAGAGCACGCGGAGGGGAAATGAAGGCAAAAGCGATATGCAAAAATCCGGGCTCCGTCGTGTTTGAGCGTGAAGGGGTGAGAAGCTCCAAGTCCTTCACCCATCAGATGCCAGTACATACTCCTCCCCGGGGAAAGGAGTGTGTGCAAGGGGCAGGAAAAGCAAGGCAGCGCCAGCTGCCTCCGTGGCTGAGACAGAGGTACAAGAGCCACTGGAATGAAGTGACACAAACACACTGAATTCGTGTTTGCTAGCAGTTTGCGTCTTTTTGTGCTGTTATAAATAATTAATGGTGATTACATAAGACCCCCCCACACACACACACACACACACGTTCCATCCCACAGTTCTTGACAAGCATCATGAATGTTTTTGGAGAGTGTGTGGTACTGAGCTGGAAAAAAAAATCTGCTTCCAGATGTGCTCTGAAAAAAAGGAAATTAAAAGCAGGCTTGTCACGGTGGTTTTCACAGGGTTTGGATTTCTACTGAAAAAAAAATGTATTTATGTCATTTGGAACAATGCAGCGCCAACAGGGCGCAGGGCAACGGTCCAGAGGGCGGAGAAGAGGTGGAGAAACAAGTGCATGAAGGTTGGAACAGTCAGAGGATAGTGTCAGGGGTGCTAAAGGAGTATCAGCCAGAATGAAAGGGGAAGGTGTAGAAGGCGGAGGTGGGAGGAGCCATGGTGTCTTGTTTGGAGACAATGAGGAGAAGACAGGCAGAGATGAAGATGTGGATGCTCCTCTATGGGAGTGAGGAGGATGGAGAGATTCAGGAAGGATCTCCATCAGAGAGACAGCACATGGTAGATGTTCTGGAGATAAAGTCACACTGAAATGGTTTGGACATGGAAATTGGTTGGGGTGAGAGGAGAGGGTTAGATGGAGGCAGCTGATTGGCCATGGGTTAGATGGAGGCAGCTGATTGGCTGTGGCCACCGAAGAAGCACAACGAAATTGTTCATCTCGTACCTGCCCTTGCGTGCACAGATATTATATTATTGCAAAATCTGATCCTTTCACATGACATGGGCAAGATCCCCCGATTGTCCACTGCATGGCAGGTGAGGCAGCCTCAGGAAACAGAGAAGGTGCAGTCATCTGTCTATTCAAAATACACTTTATGAGCAATAAACTGTTTCTGTTAATTGTAGAGCTGGAATACTTGATATGTTTCCAAAGTGATCCTCCTCCACCTCTGGATGCTCATGCTGGCTTTAAAAGCTCTCATCATATTGACATATGCCATTGAAAGCTACACAGACCCGTCATTCTGTAAATCCTGCCCTCCTGATATTCTTTGGACCTGTTTTAAAATGTGAAGGGACTCCACGAAAGCGAGGAGATCCAGGGGATGATACATGGACCCCTCCCAACCGGGGGAGGTCTCCTCTCTTTAAAGGTCCTCTCTCTTCCAACGGTGGATTCAATTAAGTTGTCGCGTCAACGGCGATTTACAAAACAGGTTCGGCAGCTGGTGCGTTTATATACGGGCTGGTGTTTGCTGACATGGAGACTTGGTGTCAGAAAAAAAACTGAGATGTGAGGAGAAAGCTTGAGAACGTTGAGACAATGGTGGGAAGTGTGGAAAAACAACAACGTTCAAGAATTTCCAAAAACTGACCATTACAGAGCTTCTGATAGCTGGCCAAACATTTTTCTTCGTTTTATTGCCGAGTACCGTCCTCTGCTGGCCATAATGGAAACCTGCAGACTAGGCTTGGGACTCTGGAGAACGCAACCAGAACCACCAGGAGGTGGAGACACACGCTGAGACACAGACTGCCACACGCAGACACTGGACTATTCATTATTTAAGGCGGATTGAGTTTGGCCTCCATAAAACAAAACAAAACAAAAGAACAACAAAAAAAAAAAAACACTTACATTTAACGGGAGATGAATTCAGATGAAACAACATAACATAATATGACACATGTAACGCATGACATGAAACAGCAAGCATGTGGTTGTCGCAGAAAATGTAACATGTGCATTGAAAATTTTCTATGTGCAGTCTCCTTGCTCTCCTCATGTCTGCACGGGGTTCCTCGGGGTTCTCCGGGTTCCTCCCGCAGTCCAAACACACGCAGGAAGTTCACTGGAGACCCTGCATTGCCCAGATGTGTGAATCAGAGTGAATAGTTACAGTTATGTGTAGAAAAGCAGTGAATAAAAATCGACTTAAAAAGCCATATAAACAGGAGAAAATACGCTATAACAACATCTTTCGACATGAATTTGAAGCCGTGCTTCGAAACAAGGAATTTCTGTCTGTGGTTTTGAACATAAATATATTTCCTTTTTATCTCCAGCTTCTACAGATACTTCCGGTGGTGCGTTCTGCGCCGGCGCCGCTGCAGATGCGGACATGACGGTCCCCTCCTAAAACCATCACCATCACCATCGCCGCCTCACAACGGATGCTGCCAAATAACTCCCTTACGTCACGTCTTTCCCCTTTGTGTGTGTGTGTGTGTGTGTGTGTGTGCGTGTGTGTGTGTGTGTGTGTGTGTGTGTGTGTGTGTGTGTGTGTGTGTGTGTGTGTGTGTGTGTGTGCGTGTGTGTGTGTGTATGTGTGTGTGTGTGTGTGTGTGCGCGCGTAACACCCGGAACACGGGAGAGTGGTGGGAAGAACGCAACGCGTCGGCGCTCCTCAGCTGTGATTCTATTCGTCTGCATGACTGGCTATCAAAAAAATCCCTCCCACCGAGAGGCCGGATTGGCCAATTGAGTCCACTTTCCCCAAAACGCTTTCTCCCCGCCCACACCATCACCATTTTCTCGCCGTCAAAGATACGCAACCGACAAGATACACCGCGTTACAAGAGTCAAATACCAATTATTCGATATTTGACATAGGCGGACCCAGCCGTGAGTTCCTTGATGAGAGCGGGTTGGAATAGTTTTTGCATCAAAGGAAAATTGTGGATATTCATTTTAGACCACACGCAAGCTCGCAACAGGACAACCCGCTACATTCTTTACAAACCACCAAAAACCAAAAAAAGTGTTAAGACTTGTTTTTCTTTCGTAAACGAAACCGACATAACGTATCAATATGCTAGTTTTCATGCTGAACGAATCACGAACGCGGGGAGGACCGGCGTTTTGAAGACGCAAACGTGGAGCCTCGCGTTTTCTCGGACGACGGACCGAAGTACCGGGCGGCACCCATCTTGGCATAGCTCGGTGCTCTCTGTTGGATGTGTGCCGTGGATGACAACCGTCCAGCCCGTTGCAACAGCGGCAGCGGCGGCGGCGGTAACAGTGCGTCCATCGTCGCAGCACCCGAGGCGAGCGAAGTGAACCGGGGGGGGGGGGGGGGAAAGGATTTTCGGGAAACCCCCCG
>CAAKHD010011689.1:23783-34046 GCA_901007705.1 Fistularia tabacaria
CCCCGCGCCCCTTCTCTCCGTCTTCTCCCACCAGCGTCTCTCAAACACCCCCCACACCACCCCCGGTGAGCCGCACACACACACACACACACACACACACACACACACACACACACACACACACACACACACACACACACACTGGTGTCTTCATAGATAGCCAATAAACCTTAATAACTCGGTGCGACTTGAAACTATAATTCTCAGCTGTAGAAATGCCACTGTTAGAGTTCTGTGCAAGTTGAGTGGATGGTGGTTACCTTGCGTATGCCATCCAACATGCTGGCCTCACGGTCCTTCATGAAACCTCGTGGTTGGGCCCTAACCTATGGTGGCATTACAGTGGACATGCTGCCGCTTTGTGCCTGTTGAGCACAAAATGCCTCCCGGTCTGTTTGACAATTGCTCATCTGTATGTGGAAAGTATATGATTACAGTTCCTCACAGTCGATTACAAGACTTGTTTTGTTGTTTGTTAATTAATAGCCCATGCTGTTTGTTATTCACCAGCCCATGGTGAGGTCAGCTTCTTCTCTACGTCTCTTAGTTTGCCCCTTCTTGCTTATTGATTCATATACGATTCCCGGTTTAGCAGCTGAGGTTTACTGTCGTATGTCGAGTATATTGTTTGGTAGGATTCAAGTTAAGGAGGTAAAAAAGATGCGTTCAATCCCCGTATGCCCTGACTGAGCAAAATCAGGGGCTGGTTTGTGATATTTCCTGATCATACCCACATAGCAACGATGGTCTCACCTGGCAACAGGCGACGCTGCCAAATTACACTCAGCCCAAATCTAGGTATAAACTGGTGTCTGCAGAAGGTTCAGATGATTTAAGGTCGCCTCAGTTGTGTCACAAGACATATTACTGTTGTCACCATCAACACCAACCCCCGTCTTTTAACAACCGTGACTGGATAGGTCTATATTACAGTGCAACAGGCACGTTTTCTCCACTGATAGGTCAATCCAAAGACTGATTATTAACATATTTTCATCACCAAGTTGAGAGTTTTTGATCAGAGGATTCTTCCGGCTGAAGAATTTCAATGTTCCTCTGACCGAGTCCCCCAGGGGCAGCCAGCCTGGGACCCCTGGTCTTACTTTAAAGACCCTTGAGTCTTGTCAGAGTCTCCCTCCCTCCCCTTTGTCTTTAATTGGCTGCCCTCGGGGGGGCCTTATCCCTCCAATTGATTTCTTCCCCTTGGGCTCCATTTAATACAATGCTGCCGGCTGTAGCCGTGATTATGGTGCACAACCCACACAGGCATGTCCCAAACCTCCTGGGAAACGCTTAAAATCTTGCCTTGCTTGTTACATTAATGTGTTGTTGACACCGGCCTAAACAGCAGTGGTACCAAATCAGCTGTTTTGATCAGGGCTTTGCTGTCATGCGTGTTCTGCAGGTTCTGTTGAATTGACCAAAGACAAAGAGTTGACAGCATGGCCATTCCTGCGGGGCAAAAGCCCAGAGTGTGGTTTCATATGGTTTTCGGTGTCCTACTCTTATTCTTGTTTTTACTGCAATTTGATGAAAAGCGCTTTATAAAAGCATTTATTGTTATCACTGTTCACGTCCTTCAGGTGACGATGAAACAGTCTTCATCATATTGACCTGATTAGAGTTCATTACATGAAACAGGCTCATTGTTGTTCTGCTGGATTTACTGCCATTTTCATCATTATTATTGACGCATCTGATTGTAGTCATGACGAGGCTGTTCCATAATAGTTTATGGCTTTGCCTTTTCTTGTTTGAGTTAAAGGATAGTGATGATGATGATGGTTGCCGCCACTTACCTACAACCAATAAATGCATCCATGCATTTGAAATTGAGCAGACGGGGTGACCGGTAAAAGGGTTCGATGTGTGGAGAAATAATCCCGAAAGCTGCAGTTGTCCTTTGCTTGTTTTTTGTTTTTAATGCGTCATCGTATAATTTGCTCATGAACAGGCATCAATGCTGTTGAGTTAAGCCAAGATTCTTCATAAATATTTAGACCCAGTATGAAGCCCACCATCAAGTCAGACCCATCATACCTTGAGGTCTGTGTGAACGTGACCAGAGGTGGAATGGTAAAGGGGATCATTCTTCCTCCGAACAGGCAGCGAAGGCATCATTTGTGTGAATGGGACAGACAAATTACCATTGACTTCACATGTTGTGGCCCTGTTCATCAAAAACTTTAGCCTTGTACAAATTTACAGCGCGAGTTGGTGGTTTGCTGGCTTTGTGGGTTTCTATGTACACAAACAAACCGTCGCAGTCGTGGAGTTGTTGCTATGGCGCACCTGTAGAATCCGAGTGAAGGAGCTGAAGCATATTCGCATTGCAGCAATAGCTAGTTCACCATCAGGTATGTTTTGCTGGGACGGGCGTGGTGCTTGCTCAATTTGGATTCTGTGCCAAAACACTCACCAAGTTCAGTGTGGAGTGACAGGTAAACGGCTTGAGGCCCTGAGGGCTCAGTGAAGAGTCTCCAAAGTTATATTTATATACTAATATTTATTAAATAAATGTAACAGGCCTCAAATTATATGATATGTGTGTTTCACTGGAGGGACAATCTAAATCACAGTTTTTCTCTACAGCAAATATAGGTTAGTTATGAGGCTAGCCAAACTGTAGATACTAAATATATAAATGTCGGCTGACCCATGATCGCTGACAGCTGAAGTGAAACACGGTTTTAACTCCTTACAATGGGTTTGGGATGGATTTGTCAGCAAGTGAAAATTATGTCCACCGAGTGGATGAGTTGAAAGCATTGGACATGTCTCAGCATTGGGATCCCAGCAAATTCAACCAGGGCCATATTGTGATTTGGCGTGACTGAAACGACAGGTCTCAGGGATGTTCTTTGCCAGATCCTTCCAAAACTGGTCCAAGGAAGGAACGCCGGTAAACCATCAGCAGGACAGCAGGCAGCCAGGGCTCAATGATGTACATGGGCGGTGAAGGGCTGCCGGTGTGTCTGAAACAACAGAAGAGCTTCTGTGGGTCAAACTGCTGGAAATGTTAATGCTAGTTGTTCTTTAAAGGTGTCTGACATACAGGGCATCACATTTTTTGCAAACGGGTTTTATGCAGAGTCCCCATGCTAACTGCTGTCCACTGCTGGAAGCATCACGAAGGGTAGGACAGCATCAGCAGTAGGCTACAAAGCAGAGGGAGAAGCTTACTTGAGGAAAATATGGTGGAGACGAGGTGAAGCCTTTCATGTTGACTCTACTTGTCCTGAACATGTATGACCTCTGTTAAAACATCACCGCACACTTCTTTATGTACTGTCCTTTCAGAAGAATGCATTGGGCCACATGGGGAAAACGGCGTAGAAATGGTTTGAGGAAGACAACAATGACTCACAGTGCCAGCTTGGTCTCAGACTCCTCGCATCTCATTCCATTCAAGCGTCCGTGGGCTTCTCTGGACAAACAAGTCCATTCTGTTCAGGCCCCACCTGCTGCAAACACCATTGTGGCAGATTACACAGCAGACCTTCAGCGGTCTGTCAGACTCCATGTCTCAACAGGTCAGGTCTGTGTAAGCTGCAGAGGAAATAAAGGGCCAGGTTTTGTAGTCATGGCTGTCTTTTGACTAATATTAGCGTTGGGTAATTGTGAAACAACCTGCATACCAGTGTCTTGTAGTCACGGCCCATCTTTGAACACCAACAAACAAGAAATAAAATGATCAAACGTGCTTTGAAAATACACCATTAAATACACGACATAACACGCTGCCAGAACAGAAAACAGAAGTGATACTTCTGGAGGAAGGAGTAAAACACCAAACTTTTATGATTCAGGAAAACCTGAATTAGTTGGTCCATAGTGGGCAAGGTGCTGCGAGAACTTGAGATAAAAGCTCATGGAAGCCTTGGGCGGACCGCTTCCTTCAGTGGGGTGACAACACACCCTTCAAGCTGATAGCTACCCACTGCAGACCTTTCACCAGGGGACGAGAACTTTCTTCACTTCCTGCAGTCATCCACTGAACGGAAAATGCACTTTTCTCATAAAATGCTGAATAACTTGACGAGAAACCAGATTTGTGCTCCGGCATTCCCATAGAATATTCATGTGGATGAAATGAAAACACTGTCATGGACTTCAGATGGTACAAATCCCCTGAAATTAGATCACATGCCAAATTGAGATGGTTAAGGATGTAAGACTAAGCTCGACCACCTCTGGTATTCTTTGCTGGGCCCGTCCGTGCTGCCACTGTGTGTTTCACAAGTGATAAGTTTGATAAGAAACTGATAGGATCGTTTCACTGCTCTTGGCTGGGGATACAGGCTGACATGTCCAATATGAATAAGAGGACATTAATATTTATTGGGATGATTTTGCACTGTCACTTTACTGAGGTCCTCAGTTGACTCACCTTCGCTGGAACGGTTAGACTTCGATTCAGGTGCCTCACCGAGGCTTTGCTGCAGTCTTTCAAGTGCTCCTAATCCCCAGTAAATAGTCTGGAGTATTGATCATCCCTGAAGCCAACCTGTGCTTTCACCTGAAAACTTTGGCTAAAAAATGCTTACCACCCAGGGGCTTCTGAGATTGATTGCATCGAACGTGATAACCTGCATCATAAATAGTGATATAAAATCTGCTTGAAGGGGTACGTCAACAACCTAGATGATTGTTTGCATGTACATTTTCAGTGGGTAACTTTAACTCACACAAGGTAGCTCTGCACCCACGTTTCTTGTAAAATGACTTTTTTGTCCTGCAGGTGAATGTGAGTCAGCACAGCATGAGGGAGGTTTTACCAGGAGGTGAAAGAAGCTTCCTCTAGCCACAGCAGTATCATCATTTTTTTTCTGTAAACCAAAGCTTAGAAATTTAATTTGAAAATTTCTCCCTTGGCTTACGATAAAGAAGTTCTCTCTTTTTACTTTCTCAGATAGCTGTCTTACGCATAAACATACTGTGTATGCAAATAACAGTAAACCATATTAATATATAAGCTAGCACATCCCAAGGGGGCATAGGTGCCGTGTGTCATTTTCAGAAGGATCTCCATTTCCTGAAGCAAAGAAAAGCTTTGTTTCCTTCTGTCACAGCTACAAGATAGTTGACAATAATCAAACAGCACTTTGGCTATTGCAACAACAAATTCAGTAATTCCGTTATCTAAAATTCCGGAGTGGCTGGGGAGTCATGATGTTGTTAGCACTTGTTCGCAATGAGAAGACAGGACAGTCGGATAATGCAAGCATCATCTTTATAGCATGTTTATTATTGTTTAGTTGATACTGAAAAGCACCGCCTTTCTCCCCGGCCCACATGACTCTGGGGGGGACCTCCACCAAGCTTCGCTCAGCCTGGGGTTCTTTCTCATAGCAAGTCCTGCAGATGACATTCAGTCAACACCTCAGCATGTTGCGGTGCCAACCTGACCCTCCAAAATACGAAAAAAAAACAAAAAACACCTGGCTTCAAACACAAACACATCTTGTAAGTCATCATAGACGTGGTTTCAAACAGTAAGGTGTTCCTGTTGCTGGTGATAGATCTTGCCAGAGGCGACCACAGAACATCGACCCTGCCGGCTAATGTCAGTTATCAAACAGACTTATGTTACATCCCGGCATTGACCATGTTTTGAAACATTACAGAGAACTCTGCCTCTTGCGCCGCCTTCAGCTGGGACGCTCAGCCATCAGCTAACCAAGTTGTCACGTATCTAATAAATCTAGTTTACTTGCTTCCCGGCAAAAGGTCACAACATCAGATCTGATTGCAGATTGCTGCCAAAGAATCGTTATTTTCAAAGAACTGAAATCTCGTCCCTTCACTGTTAATGCACCATTGAGGATTGGCATGTAAGCCGTATCATAGCAACTGATTTCCCCCCCCAGTATTTGGGGAGTTGCCAAAGCGGTGGACATTGTACTTTTTCTCCCTGTGAAATCTCACTATTGCTCCTCTCTCACGGCAATGGGCGTCTTAGAGACCATAAATCAGATTTAGATACTGCTCTCTTGCAGCGCCTGGCAACTCTGTCTTCAGGGTTCTTGAACTGTTGCTTGACACAGTTGTACTTTATTTTGATTATAACTCTATTTGAAGTATAACCCCCCCCCCCAAAAAAAAAACAAAAAAAATACAAGCCAACTTTCCGAGTGGGAATATGTTTCCTTGACAGAGACCAGGTTTAAAAAACAATCGGGATTCATAGCAACTCTGGTTGGTTACCCACGCGCAAGCTACAGCGATGCTGTACACCTTTTTTTTCTCAATTTCAACTGTCAGGGCATTGTACCACTGAGCGGGGAGCCAATGCTAGTGGAGAGATCCTGATCTTCCAATGGGATGGGCCAAGATAAGTGGCTTCAGTGGTTGTTATAAACATGCAAAAACAGGTGGAAGCATCACCCATGTGGTCTGAGTGTGTACTCGCCTGTTGGATCGGGAGTTACAATATAAGCGATCCACTTCCTGTCAAGACAAGAAGCCAATTCACTAAACTAATGAAACATCTTACAAAACACAAGATAAACGCAACTGTGCCAAACGCATTTAAAATCAGCTGGATGGAATTCTTGGTCCCAAACCTGATCAGACATGATTTACTAATTAAAACATGTAAGTTGAATGGATCCCATGTTGAATAGCAGCCGTGGTCTACTGCCAAAAGTTGCACGAGGCCCAGGTGGACCCTTACTTCAGAGCTTCCATTCTGTTTGACTCACAGGAGCTGATGGGGAGAGTCATATTAAGACTTTTTTTGTCATGTTCACGTAAGAAATGAGGATTATTCATGGCGACCCGGCTGCCTTTATGGCCACAGATTGCGCCTATGTGCTATTCCTCAGTCAAAGACAAGTGAAGGCCACAGAAGGTCGAATTGAAATGATTCAAATGCAAAACAAGTCATTGGACCCAATTGAGTCTCCAAAATCAAATGTAGTCATTATGCATTATGCAAGTATTTCACATGACTATACTGCTGAATAATTCTGGGTTTGTCGAGACAAAGATTTACAGCTAGTCAAAATGAATCTGGCAAATATGGAAGTGCCCTGCTGTCATTCAGTGCGGCAGGGCACTTCCTGTCCGCTCAGTAAAGGAACAGTAATGTTTATTGCCCACTTTTTGTAACAGCCGGTTCTTGTGGTGAATCTTGGTTCTCCATAGGGGTACAATTAAGTAATTCTGTAAAAGCCATTTAGAAATAAAAAACAGGAAAGACCAGAAGGGCCACATAAAAGAAGGAAGGATGGAATAGACAAATCTCACAGGCAGATGTGGCTGTGTGGAGCTGAGGCGGTGCGTGTTCCACTTGAGAGTTTTGACATGTCAATTTGGCTAATTATTATGTATGCTGGATTTCTCCTTTGCCCCGCTCCTTTTCGTTGTGCCTTTTTGTTGCTCAGCTCTCAACTTCGCACTGTCGTGGGAGCACCCGTCCATCCGTTCGCTGGCCGGCTTGCGTCACGGCAAGGTCTCTCGTCCCTTTGTAACGGTATCCTGCTGTGTTGACATCACTTCATTAAAACCCTCCCCCGCTGACGCTTGGCTCCGGCCTTCAGAGCAGCCGTGCAGTCTTTACCAGCCCTGTGCTGCTGCGCTTCAAGGAGGGAGCAAAGACGCGGGCTTGCACGCACTGTGAACCTGGTTCTAGCCCACTGCCGCTGGCTGCCTTGTGGGCAATGGCTGATTGTTTGGCTATTAATAGCCTGCCTGACCGCTGAGCCCGAGTGGGGTATGTGGATCGGCTCAGAGAGGAGAGCGCAACTCGAGCGCCTTTAAAGCGTGTGTGTTTATGTGTGTTTTTAGTGTTTTTAACATCCAAGTTCTGTTCCACTTTGCTTATTCGCTGTTTTTTTTTCTTTCCCCTCCCCACACTCATCACTTGACGCGTAGAATTTGACAGATCGTCAGTTTTCTCTCTCTTATCTCTGGTCTGTGTTTAGACATCGCGGCACTGCCAAGTGGCACAAAACAAAGTCGCTGCTTTGTTGTATTTGTGCAGCGAACAAGAGGACTGTTGTTTTTACGTCGTTGTGCGAGCACGCTCTAGCTGCACTTAACGCACACACTCACATCCGGGTTATTTTTTGACTAAAGTAAGCATGACATTGTCAGACTGCAGGTAGTGTGTGCGTGTGTGTGTGTGGGGTTGCGTCATATGGAAGAATGCCGGCAGACATTTGAAGTCCATCGTTTCCCTCTAGCTGAGGATGGGCTTTGAATGTCGGCGGAAGGAGCCCCGTTTGATCACCGTCCTCTCAGCTTCTACCCTGCTCTTTTTGGAAGATCTGTGTCTGTCTCCCGGCCCGCCGTTCTCCTCCCGCTCCATTTGCTAACATGCTTGTCATCGGCTTTTTTCTGAAATTCTCCACGGGCATTAGATATCAATGCTCCATCTCTTTGTCTACCCGCCCGGAACAGCGAGGTGTTTGTGCAGCTGCTTGAAGTGGTTTGTAGGAGCGTGACAGTGATGTGTGTTTAGAATGTAGACCGGGCAAGTCCAAGTCCTACCTCCGCCTGAGAGCCGCGGATCAGTGCGAGTCACTGTGGTCTTCATCTGCTGAAAATGGGATGAAACTGTAAAGAACGGGGCCTTCCATCCACATGGTGGGCTGTTGGAGGAGCGAGGAGAAATGGTGTTTCATGCTAATGACTGTCTATATTTTACCACCAGCTCGTGGAGACAAAACAAAATTAGCCGCAAGTCACAGGAATCCCCATTTTGACCAAGAATCAGCTTTTTATTGTAAGGAAATGGTGATAATCAAAACAGATGGGGATCGGTTGGTCATTAATAGCAGCCATCAACACTTAACCACATCGTCGCTCACCTGAAGCACCGGGGAGCGAAAGTAGAGCAGAAGGCCAGTTTAGCTTTGCCCGTGTCCCAAAAACCTGGTCTCCCTGAGTCTTCTACTGCACCTTTTTTTTCAGAAATAACAGCATATACATCAACATGCTTTGGGGTTATGATTGTGCCATCTGTGCACTGCGGGACTGAGGGTGGAATATGGCCTCGGGGATAGGGATATGTCTCACAATTGGTCAGAAGTCTTGTTACCTGTCAGAGGTCAGTTGTAAACGGCCCCTGCAGGTAAACATGCACAGCGCTGACGCCACCGGAGGCTCAGATGCTGGCATGTTCTCTGTGCAAGAGGAACTATTTTGGTCTCCGCTCTCTCTCCGGGCCTCACTCCGGGAGTGGAGGAAGCAGTACTATTTATGAAAAGTGATGTTGCCCCTTTAGTCTGCACGAGTTTGCATGGAGCAGGCATGGAAAAGGCCTGCTCGAGGGTTGGCCTCAGTTCTCCGGGGTGGACCCCTAAGGGCCGTTCGTCGGTCATTCTCACACCGACAGATGGGTGATAAAATGGGGCTGCAGTATATCCACTGACAGCTAGGTGGGGAATTATTCATCATCTAACTGTTATTTTCTCTATGTTGATCCCAGGCCTCATTTACAGATTGTCTGCAGATTCTTTAGATTTGGTCACTTTTACAAACTATTTACATCTTTTACTTGATCGGCCCCAGATTGATTCTCAATCTTTGAATACAAATCTAGTATCAAAGCAGCTCAGGCTCATTTCACTGAATTGGGAGTATAATAAAGGCCCACCGCCTTCCTCTTCCTGCTCAGCTAAACAAACTTCCTTTCCTTGCACCCTCCCTCCTTCATTTGGAAACCCCTCTACCAACCTGAAACCAGGGGGGGATTTTTTTTTTCCTTCCAAAAAACCCACAATGTGAAGATAAAGAAGAGATGTCGTATTTTGAGAGTCATTAGCAGCGATTCCCTGAACGTGGGTGAAGCAGATTTAACGTGCAGGAAGTGACGGGAGAAGCATAACAAAGGATGCAGTGGAGAAAAGGGTATGAGAGGGAGATAAAGGTTGGAGCGGCAACCTCAAGTGGTTTCCCTGCGTCCTGTGCGCCCTGACATGCACGTCATATTTCACTCAATAATGAGCTCCAGGAAGCTGGTTATCTCTGTCTTCCAGTGCATTCACAACACCCCCTCCACTGCCAAATCTCTGATCTATGTATCATTTTATAATGTTCCTTCTCAAAGCTGAGCCAAGTGGAGAGCCAAAGCTGCCAAGAGGAACTGCTTTGTAGCTACCCCCCCCCCCCCCCCCCCCCCCCCCCCCCCCGCCCCGGCCCCCCCCCCCTGGAGGAAAAAAAATCTCCCCTTTTTGGGAACTCCACACCCGCAACCCTGTTCCCGGTTCAAGGTGCTCCCCCACCCCAACCACTTCAAACAACACCCGGGGCGTC